>OZ010701.1:10566146-10748220 GCA_963932265.1 Thymelicus lineola
AAAGACTTATGGAATATAATATAGGAATAAAACACTAATTAACAAATATAATTTATTTATTTTAATATTCTGATACATTATTATTGTATTTAAACTGAAAAGAAAGTAACTTAAACTGAGAAGAAAATCAATAATAAAATCAAATAACTAAGCTCAAATATTATTAGGACCAAAACGCTATTTAGGAACGCAAAACCATCTTACTAGTTTATATATAAATTATTTTAATACCACTAGGTATACTTAGTAAAACACAATAAAATGACAAAATAAGAATAAAACTTAATTAATCTTAGATTATATAGTTTTCTTCAGGATTCCTCGGTACATTGAGTTCCCTCTGAAACGATGTGGTCTGAAGTTTCAGAACCTTGATCGCTGAGGAAAATAGCGATTTGTGGAGAAAGGGGAGCGCACAGAGCGGAGGTAATTATTTATTTTATTTATTATTATTTTATTTATTTATTTAACAGAAAAAGTTACAAAAGTTGTATCCAATCAAAAGATTGTCATTTTATGTCATATAGGTACATCAAAATTTTTCTTGTAGAAAAATGCGAAATTCGTTCCGCATATTTCTTGGGAATTCGCGGAACGAAATTCACATGTTTCTCCCAAACCACTGGCTCTACAAGAAAAATGCTTGAGACATATATTATGGGCTATAACTTTTATCTGAAACATTTTTCTGTAAAATCAATATTTCCCCAAATAAACGTCAAAAAATATTTTTCAAGGTGACCTTGAAAATGAAATATGCGGTTGCCTCTTTTACCCATAATATGAGTTAAGAGTGAAGTTCACCCTTAACATCAAACTTCTAAGTAGTTAAGTATTTAACCAATAAATTATTTATTATTTCTTAAAATATGATAGATCATCTGTTAAAAATTGTAATTATCATAAGTGCTGCCGTTTGTTTATATGCTACCTATGCAAGCGTAACGCAGTTGTAACTAGAGTAACTCACCTGCGTGACGTTTGGTACGGGTCCACTAGTAAATTACTTAAACATAATAAAATTATAAACTGCTAGAGATTCAACATACCTTATCACTCATTCATTAATGATTTGTACTTTAAACTAACTACAACAATGCTAAGATTATTAATTATATGACATTACAAAATGTTATACGTATATGGTTTTTATTACTCGACACAACACTTCTGATACCATCGAAGCACGAAACGAAACAGGGACTAACGAGTTTAACCACGAACAAATTTTGTTTAACCAAATTGAGTTTAACCAAAAACCTAGTACAGTCGAAACGCTACAGCGAGAATTAATTAGCTAGGAGGAGGGCAATAACCTAGATAGCATTTAGCCATGGTAAATATAGACTTGTTATATATTTAAATTCCATTAGAACGTCTTCGCCAATTATACTAATAGATACAATTTACAAATTACAAAAAGAAATTATATAATACAAAAAATAACAACAAACAATAATAATTGTTAAGTCATACATACATCACACATACATTATGTCACGCGTTCATTTCACAGTATTGCAGGCATTCTGTCAAAATTATCTTCCACTCATCAGCGAAAATCACAATGAGGTAATAATATTATATTATAATACATAAAGGTATTGCTAGAGGTTTTGCACATCATACTATAAATGTCGCTGGTAAGTCATCGGGACCAGTCTCTTTACGTACATTGAGTCTTTTTAATTTCTTGTGAACTTCAAATAATTTATTAAAATTACCTATGATCTTGGCAATTTGTGACATAATATTAACTACCAGATTTTCTGATCTGTGTTCTGGTATACATTGGATTTCTAAATTACACATTTGAGAATGTTGTTCCATCATACTAAGACGGTTGCTGAGTTTTTTTACAGAAGTTTTCAAATTAGCGTTTCCCTCACTTAAACTCGAAATTAGGTTAGCCTTTATTTGCAACTCATTTTTTATTCCCTCATTTTGTGTACTTAAGAAATCGGTATTTCTTTAGTATCCTGCGGCATCGGGAGGGGGGTGGAGTTAGGGGGGAGGGTAGGGGGTGGGGTAAGGTACCCATAAAGGGGCTAAGTGAGGAAACACATAGTTTTCGAGTTTTTTTAGTAACTTTTATTCCGTCGCAGTTCCGAATAATCCATCGTAATTGCTACTCGCCAATTTTTTAATCATCTAGCATGACTAATTGAAACGGCGATGATATTTTCTCTCAAACTACTGCACTTTCCTCTTCACTTGCTTTCTCAAACAGCTTAGTAATTTCTTCATTATCAACTTCAAAGCATAGAGTACCACGAAGATTAGCATTGCAAGGTCCAGATAGCACTTCTGGTACCAGGGCACCATGAGTGCCGGGGAGCGGAGATGTGGGGCTCCGGCAGTGCGGGCCACGTGACCCACCCAGTGCGCCAGCTCCTTGCCGGGGTGGACCGGACGGTCGTGGTAGATTACAGACAGTTCTTTTGCTTTGGCTGAATAACTGAAAGGAAATATCAACATAATCTAACATTTTGAAATAATCTAACATTTTGAAATGAAATGAAGAATATCCAATAAAAAAAGAATCATCGAAATCGGTTGGCGCGATATTGAGTTATTCGTCCATTTATCGCGCACATAATTAATGCAGACTTATATGCTTTTGACATGGATGTCATTGTTAGATCTCGCTCAAGTTTATGTGGGACCACACGACAAGCACCAGCTTTCGATTAAAAAAAGAATAATCCAAATCGGTTGACCCAGTCCAAAGTTCTGAGGTAACAAACATAAAAAAACAGTCGAATTGAGAACCTCCTCCTTTTTTTGAAGTCGGTAAAAAACCACGTCATATACGGTTGAAGATGAAGTTATGATCGTCTGAATAATTAAATACAACAGGGTATAACAGGATCAACAGTAGCCCAGGGGTGGAGGATCCTAATACCTACCAATTTAACGCCAATATATAAATATTCCTAGCAATATTCAGTGGTTCAGCTGATATTTGGGAATTTGTGATTTTTTTGAAGAAATCCGATTCTTTGAGAAAACTTGAAAATACAGCCTAACTGTTGGGTCTACGTCGTGATTTTTTCTTCAAACTAGCTCAACTTAACTTATAAACCATTAAACCTGAAAATTTTATTTGGCTAGTAATACGGCAATATGTAAAAAAAATTACTTGAGTCAAAAAGCAGCGAAAATCCTTCATACTAATTACGGAAATAACTCACATGAAAAGTGTTTTACATATTTTACTCAATGTTCATGTTCCCAATAACGAAAAAGTAAAAAGATTTTTTTGTTTTTAAAAAAGCATCCTGGCTTCAGTTTACATTTCCGCCAGAGATAGTAGACAATATTTCCCATTTCATACCACATTGCGGTAGCAAGCTTATTTCAGGAACCAAAAAACGTTAAGGAAGTCGATTAAAAAAGATATTTGAATATAAAATGCTTCTCCCATCCCCAAATCTAAGCTAATCTCTCCCATTCGTAGTGCACTCTGTCCTGTAGGAAGTTGACCCTCAAATTCACCTATAAAATAAGCAAAATGTTTCAATTTCAATATTATAATACCTTACCTGGGATCAGCAATCATTTCGTTAATAGCCTTATCTAGTTCATCAGCCATTGTGTAAGAAAGATCAACTCTCTTAGCAAAACCTCGTCTGACAGCTCTATCTACATTGGTAAACTGGTCAGCAAATACAGGAATTCCGATGATAGGTTTTCCAAAATGAAGTGTCTCAGCGATTGATAAAAGACCCCCGTGAGTGATGAACAGAATGCAGTTAGGATGAGCTGAAAGTGAAACAATTTGACATTTTTTCATTTTTTCAGGAAAATTTTCAATTTTCTTCTGGAATATGTGACATCATATTGCTCCTGATAAAAGCAGATGATAATATTACATTTTATTTTGAAGCAGTATTTGTCTCCTGACAGAAATGTATCTTCAATTTTGACAACTGAGTTCGGCAGAAATTAATGACCTGGAGAAATCAGTTATCATTGGAGAACGTGGTACCCTACAAAACGTGTAAGAAACCTATGAGTAACAGAGTCCAGCAGTGGCATATTTGAGTTATTATGATGAAGATTAACTCACCAAGTATACTAGCCTGGGGAGCCCAATGCACGATGTGAACATTTTTTGGTCTATTCGATAGATCTTCTTCGGACTTCCAAAGGACAGTTTGCTTCAGTTTCCCAAACATTTCTAATAAACTGTCCTTGAGCTTGAATGGCAGATGTTGGCTTCGTAAATTGGATCCCATACTGAAGTATATGAGACCTTGTCCGGCATTGTCCAACAATGTCTTCAAGTCCTGTACTAACATCATGAAGTAAATCGGTGCAATCTGTACTAATATTATAAAGAGGAAAGATTTGATTGTTTGTTTGCATTGTATTCAATGCAATGCATGCTCCGAAACTACCGAACCGATTTAAAAAATTCTTTCACTGTTGGGAAGCCACACTATCCCCGAGTGACATAGGCTATATTTTTTTTCCCGAAACGAAGCGAGGGCAATTTCCTAGTTTTAAATAATTTGATACTAGATAGAATTATGGTCGTAGCACACATATCAACTCGGAAATGGATCGTTACCGGATCGCCTCGCCGTCAACCTAACGTAAGCGCGTTACCAACCGACTAGCAGCTCCGAGTCGACTCGGCTACGGCTAGGCGACGCCGCGCTTACGGCTCGCCGGCCGCTGGTTGACGGAATGAATGACAGCAGTTCGCTGACGCAGCGGTAGCCGCGGCGCGGGGCGTGCACGAGGAAACGGAAAGTCGAAGGATAGCGTACGGTGAGACATAAGCGCGGGTACGGCAAGTCGTCCACGCACCGTACCGCGGTACGTGAGCTTGTCTCGAGGCGAGGCGATTACGTTACGAATCCGATAAGTGTGCTTTACAGTAGGGAGTTTCATACAAAGAATACTGACATGCAAGAGTTGATACGTTTACGTTCCGTTTACGAGTTGATATGTGTGCTACGACCATTAGACGTTGTATCATGATAATAAGTAATTTTTATGTTCTATCGTAATCTGGCGGTAAACAACTATAAACATATAAAAATGAAACATCATCCTATTAATAGAATAAATGTGAAAGTTTGCGAAGACGTTTTTATGTTTGTTCCTCAATCACGTCACATATACCCCGGATTAACACATAGGTGTGTATACTTTTTATCTCGAAAAAGTTAAGGGTTCCCGCGGGATTTGTAAAATATCGATATCCACGCGCACGAAGCCACAGGCATATAAATCTAAGTTAATCAACTAAAAATTTCGTTTTGACCATAGACTTTCGACCATAGGCTCATATACCGACTGTTATTTTAGAAAAGAAATGACTAACCTCTGGCAAAGGTTTCAGATTACTATCAATATGGTATCCACCAACAGCCTTATAACTTTGTGGGAGACTGATTGATTGTCCCATAGATACGTGGGAGTTTCCGAGCATCAAAGAAGCATTATATCTTATTTCATCAAAATCTGGTACTTTATGCCCCCTTTTTTTAATTAAAGGTACCAAAAGTCTTTCAAATGCTTCCTGTTCCATTCCAGGCATATAACTGTAAATTAAAACCAAATTAGTATTTGAGTGTGAAGATAATTTCATAATATGTAACTTAAGATATATATAAATATAAATAGATTACTTTTATTTTTTGTGTGTGAAAATCGTATTAAATCCGTCAAGTTAAAAATAAATCATAGACGATGCTGCGATGAAACGACAAAATAATTGATCGTAAAGTATGTCACCAACTACGTTTTAATAGACGTTATGACACTCAAGTAAACTTGATCCATTGGCATAGTAGGTATACTCAGATTATTTACAGAACAGGGTAATTTCATTTCGAATCACGTTTATGCAAATGTTCGTCATTTTAATGTAAAGTTTCATGCTAAAACAATGTATTAATAACGTTTTTGCTTAGTTGATTTTTGTGGGATTTCAAACGAAGCAAGAGTTAGCCATTGTAGATGCTTGGAAGAACGATGCTTTACCAAATATTCTGCCAAATATACTTTTATTTCTATCATTCTTGTAAATGCGGTGACAAATGCGGTATGGAAAACGTGTCCCTTATGAAGAGATTTAAAGTTTATGGACAACGCTAGCCATTTGACTATAGGTACTGTGTTTTGTCTGATATTCATTGGATCAAAATTAGGAGTTACTTACAATTTTAGTATGCCGTAATTGTATGCCATCCTCGTCAACTCTTTCGCTCTTACCAAAAAGGTAAATGGTACTGCAATACCGGACTTTTGTGTGTAAGTGGGATTTGGGATTTCATCAATCAACTTTAAAACTCTCCAATGGGGATCCATTGTTGAGACCCAGATGTACGGACAGTTGAATATAGCGGATATTCTAAAAGTGAAAGGAAACTTATAATATAGTTATTCTGAGCAACCTAAATTCTGAATTAAATTCCTGAATCTACCTATCCTGAGATAGTTTTGGGAATTTTCATTACAACATTGAATTATCATTTGTCTAGTGTGGTCTAATTTATTGTTTCTGTGTTGTCAAAGCTGTAATTTTCCTTTCTTTTTTTCTTTTTTTTCTTTCTTAACTTACCCACTTATAAGTTCTGCGTGCAACCATTCAACTATAACGACATCAAAGTTTTCTTTAGGGTCATTAAAGAACTTCTGTGCTTCTTCATGTTCAAACAAAGCTATTTGAACGTTTAAAAATATAGTAAAGGGGTAGGACAGTCCTTGTCTAGACTCCTTGTTCAACAGTTTTTCCATGTTCATAAGGTTTTCTGTTAAAAAAAGATAATAAACTAGCTAATTCTTCAGTAACATGCATACATACATTAAATATGAGTTTTGGAAATCCATTTTATATAAATGCACGAGGTAAATTTACATTTTCTCCGAAAAAACAATCTAAGTACCCAATTAATATTATCTTCGTTCTTACTTGTAATTACTAGTAAAACCCTATGTCGTAAAGTGTCTACACTATTTCAATTAAGATTAAATGTTTTAAAATAAAATAAAATAAATAAATAAATGAAATAAATGTTTTTCTTTCTTTCTTTCTTAAAACAATGTGCCATAAAATTGTAAAGTTACGTGATAAATTATAAGTTATTATAATTCTTATAATCTGTGCAAACGTAGAGGCTCACAATCTGCATTTTCATCAGATTCACTCACCTAGGAACAAAGTTTTGTTTGTGGAAATATTGACTTCTCTAAGAGACGGATGTCTCTTCTCAGCATTCGGAAATGGTGTCATGTAAGTAACCTGAAATGGACATTTAGGCTTTCACATTATTCATCCTTATTGAGAGCCCGGTTGCTGGGCTTTATTAGGAAACATAAGTACTCGTACGAGTATTTCAACAACTATATAAAGTTTAATGTCCTAACCTAGTACGCAGACCGTATACTATGTTGTGTTTCACACTCTTTTACGATGATACAGGTATCCTTGCGATAATTTCCTTTACCAAAGTCTATGATAAGTAATTTCGAATACGGGACACAGTTTTAAAGATTAAAGGTGCAAGATTTATAACCCTCTATGATTCTATTCAAGGGTTGGCTCTTATACTCCAGAAATACTTGTTAGCTAGATATGGTCTCTTCTGGTTTCAACTCCCAATCACTATCTTCTACAGTTAATATGGCATCGTATATGAGATAGTTATCGACAATCTACTTTTAAATTATTTATCTATTATAAACAGAAAGTAATTGGAGTCTTATCTTATGAATCAGCAATCGATCTTTTGATACTACATTTTTATGTATGTTTATGATTATAAAGATTTTCTACTGTACTTACCTCGTGACCAGCTTCTAACAAATGCCTAACGATTCCCTCTCCAAGGATCGAATGACTCTTCATTGATACTGGAAATACCACGAGCACTTTGTATGCATATCCATGTGTTGCACAGAGTATTATACCCAGCAGAAGACTTATTGCACACATTTTCTGTAAAGGAAATGATGTAAATATAATCGAAATCGTGTTTATCATAACTGTTTTAATGCTTAATTGAATACATATATATTGTCATAGTTTAAGTGATGGTGGTAGTGGGAGTTTACATGAAAATCAATACGCAACCACCTGTACCAGCAATTACGTCTAGTTAATTTGAGAACTATGTATGATCATCAGATCAAAAGATTTTCCTTCAAATCTTTAAGTAACCCACAAGGATTCAAAATCCTTGTGGGTTGGTTTTCTGACAACGTTAAAACAAGTAAATCTTTTTTCTAACCAAAAAATAATATACCAGTTTTTACAGAGAGTGTTTCAAATGGTTTTGAATATTCCTTTGTATTTTAAAAATTAATTGGTTTTAAATATTTCAGACTATTTCTTCATTTATTTTCTTGTGCTCCATGAGCAGAATCATTCTTTTACATTTACTATTAGGCTGCGTTTTGTTTCGTTATTGTGAACAACTAAAACAAAATTAATAATTATTGAAATAATTTCGACTATACCATACTTAAATCCAAAATGCAATATGTTGTCATGCCTATAAGGTTTCTTATATTACGTTAAAAAAACTTTTAATCGTGACTATGATATCATAATAATATGTTATTATATCATCATGATAAGCATTAATTGTACTATCTGAGATTGGAAAAAATGCTTAAAGAAGAAAGATAAAAGTATTCTATCTTTAAAGAATAATCCAACGAGATAAGGAAAATGGACGCAATCGGAAGTTTTTTTACAAGGAATAAGTGCTTGACAGTAATTTCACCCGATGGTAAAGCCTATTCACTCTTCTCTTGAAGACACCTACACGGTGAACAGAAACACCCACGCGGGCAAAGTATTCCAATCCTTGTATAGATAATATCTTGAGCGCTTTGGCTCTTTAGAGAACTAAACCATTGATCCTAGTTGCTATGGTGGGGCAGAGGGGCAGCAGAAGTTGCACATGTCATACCACTTTATCACTGAATACTTTTTGATTGTAATCACTTACTTCGTCAATTGACACATCACATGTTTCATCACTGGCCACTGAAATGAAGTTTTTTCAAAATGGTTGTAATTGTAGGTATGCTAACTAGGTTCAATGGCCTCTTTACACCGTAATTTTTAGATGGACTCCCAATGATTTTAGTTAGCGATTTCAATGTTAATTTTGCAACAAACGATTTAGTTCTTCTGACAAAATTACTTGAGACAAATTTCACTTGAACCTCAATAATACATCAACTGAATCAACAACTAGATATGGAACAACGATTGACACTGTATTTTCAACTAATCCTTTTGTTATATACCTACATACTGTATTTATCATCGACCAATCATTTCTTTAATATCGTCCAGTATACATTCAACAGCTACCATAATAGAAATCATAGCGTCTTATTGGATCTTCCATTGCAAAACAGTTGATATATGTATTAAACATACTAACATATTTTCTTTTATATTTTTAAATATATATAATGGGTAATTATAATAATAATAATTATTATTAAAATCATACGAAAAATAATTCTATTTTATTAATGAAATCCTACATATTTTTCCTTCATATTTGGTTACAGGTATTTATTAATTAAACATTTAAATATTATAGATGTTTCACATCTATTGGGCGTTCCACGATGAATAAAGAAAGAAATAAATATAGAAAGAAAGAAAGGAAGAAAGAAAACAGTTTTATTCAGACTAAATACACAAGAACTTACATCTAATGTAGTTAACATAATATAAAAACATTCTTGTGTAACCCTTAGGTGTTTATTCTAAAACGGCTCTCGCTCAACGTTAGGCTGGTTGTTCAGATATAGGTAGGTACCTATAAACTTAAGTAAACGTCCTTGTGTACGTCTGAATTAATATCGGATAAACTTCCTTTTAACCCATACCCCGATTGATCTGAATTTTGGTATACCTTGATATTTTGACGCACTAATTATAGGAAAATTCCCGCGTATTAACGATAATTTTCAAGGTCACCTTGAAAAAACATGACTTTTTGTTTTTGAAGTTTATTTGACAAAGTATTCATTTTACAGAAAAAAATTACAAAAGTTGTAGCCCATCAAAAGATTGTCATTTTATGTCATATACATTACATTTTTTCTTGTAGAAAAATGCGATTCCGCATATTTTGTGGTAATTCGCGGAACGAAATTCACATTTTTCTCCCAAACCACTGGCTCTGCAAGAAAAATGTCTCACATATACTATGGGCTGTAACTATTATCTGAAAAATATTCCTGTAAAATAAATATTTCCCCAAATAAACGTCGAAAAAATGATTTTTTAAGGTGAAAATGTAATGTGCGGTTACCTATGTATTTTACCCATGATATTAGTTAAGAGCGAAGTTCACCCTTAATGTCAAACGTATAAGTATTTAACCAATAAATTATTTATTATTTCTTAAAATGTGATAGACCATCTGCTAAAAATTGTAATTACCATAAGACCTGAGCATTAGATGCTGCCGCTTGTTTATATCCTATGCAAGCGTAACGCAGTTGTAACTAGAGTAACTCACCTGTGTGACCTTAGGTACGGGTCCACTAGTAAATTACTTAAACATAATAAAATTACAAACTGCTAGAGATTCAACATACCTTATCACTCATTCATTAATACCACATAAACTTCAAGGATTTATACTTTAAACTAATTACAACAATGCTAAGATTATTAATTGAATGACATTACAAAATGTTATCACTCGACACAACACTTCTGATACCATCGAAGCACGAAACGAAACAGGGACTAACGAGTTTAACCACGAACAAATTTTGTTTAACCAAATTGAGTTTAACCAAAAACCTAGTGCAGTCGAAACGCTAGAGCGAGAATTAAGCTAGGAGGAGGGCAATAACCTAGATAGCATTTAGCCATGGTAAAGTAATATAGACTTGTTATTTATTAAACGCTTTTATTTAGCTTCACTTCGGAGCATCAAATCTTGTAACGTTAATTTGAATGACTTCCCTTTAATGAAAATTGATGAAATTTGGCAGACATGTGTATTTCCGATGACAATACACGAAAATCATATTTTAAACTAATTTTCATTGTTTATTTAACTCATTTTTTATTCCATCATTTTGTGTACTTAAGAAATCCATTAATACTTTAATATCGTTCACTTCTTTAAATATTTCACTAGTTTTGATTTCAATAATTTTTGTCATCTTCTTTTCCATATTAGTTAATAGGTTATCCATAGCTTCTTATTCATTACGTATTGGTTGCAGGAGGTAGATGTAGCCCGGTTGGATCGACGGAAGGTAACGTTGGAAGTCTCACAATCATCGTTAGTTGAACAGCTGGCGCTACTTATAGGTATGTTTGAGTTATCATTTTTGGGCATTTTCGAGTGACACGACGGGCAAATACAGGTTGCTTTATAATCTTGTAAGATATCCTTGAATTTCGAACTAATTGTATTTGTGCATACAAAATGATACCTTAAAGAGCAACCGCTGCATTTGAGTTGCTCCGACGTTTGGATATCAGGCGCGCATCCCGCGCATTTCTTGTTATTAATTATAAACTTTCTGACTCATTCTTATAATTTATTGTGGTTAAAACACGTACTTGGGAGTTCTAAATACTTGGAACACCGGAACATAAATAGGAAGAAAGCTTCAAAGTACTTTTCCTTAACATTGAAGACAGCACCAAACGGCAAGCACATCGATAAATAAATATAAATATTCTGAGACCGTCATTATGTGTTTCAAATAATGCAGTTCACAGCGCAGCTCAGTGGCGATCGGGCTTACGTAACCGGTTTGATGACAGCAAACACGACGCGATGCGACGCGACGGTTAGCAAGTTTTTTCTTGATAAGAATTTGATTGTGAAATATCGTTAAATCACATTAACTACAAGTTAAGATCATATGATAGGTACGCCAGTCTTCTAGTAATAAGGTTCAATTCAATTAAAATGGTGTTTAAAGAGATCTGGACACTTTTTACTTGTAAATGATTGATAAAACTAAGGAGCGGCGAGGGAAGTATGTTTATGCACTGACGGCGGGCCCTTAATTTTATTGATCCATTATAGTTATTTTATTTCATTAAAATGGCTGTATTCCTATAATAACATTATTATTGATTTCAAATAAAAAAACCTTAGCTGAGTTATTTTAGTAAAATATATTTGTTTATTTTAGTAAAAACAATAGTATATCATAACAATTTACTCTTATCTATACTAATATTATAAAGAGGAAACCTTTGTATTTTTGTATGTTTGCAACGAATAAACTCAAAAACTACTGAACCGATTTTAAAAATTCTTTCACCATTACAATGCTACATTATTCCTGAGTAACATAGGATTTTTGGAAATTCATCCCCTAAGGGGTGAAAATAGCGGTTGGAAGTCACTTTCATACAAACCAACTTCGTCAGTGTTAGAGTTATAAACATGAAAATTTTTATGTAAGTTCATAGTTGTAAACAAAAGTTCACTTTAACACATTTTTTGGAAAATCATTCTTTAAAGGGTTAATTTAGCGGATTGGACTCAGTACGCAACTTCGTCATTTTTGAAGTTAAAAAGATGAAAATTTTCATATCAGCTCAAAATTAGAAACTAAATATTGAAATATTACTTTTTTTTAGAGAATCATCCCCTGAAGGGTTAATTAAGGTGACGCAAGTTAGTATGGTAACTTCGTCAGTTTTGAAGTAAGAAGGGTGAAAATTTATATATAACCTTATTAATTGGATACAAAAATAAATATATCACTGGTTTCTCGAAATTCATCGCCTAAAAATAGGGGTTGGAAGTCAACTACATACAAATCAACTTCGCCAGTTTTAAAATTATAAATATAAAAATTTTTACGTAAGGTTATAGTTAGAAACAAAAGTTAATTTTGACACGTGCTTTGGAAAATCATCCCTTAAAGGATTAATTAAGGCGGCGCAAGTTAGTATGGAAACTTCGTCAGTTTTAAAGTTAAAAGGGTGAAAATTTATTTATATACATATAAGCTTATAGGAAGACAAAAAATTACTGTATCACGGTTTCATCGAAATTCATCACCATATGGGGTAAAACTAAGGGGTTGTAAATATTTAAGAAACTACGTCATTTTTTGAACTCAGAAATGTGAAAATTAATATGTAAGCTTATAGTGAGAAACAAAAATTTAATGTAGGGGGCTTTACGAATGGAAGGAGGAAGGGAGAGGGGCAGGAAGAAGAAGAGGGACCGGGTGCGGGAGAGGGAGAGCGAGAGGGAGCGGGAGAGGGAGAGGGACCAGGAGCGGGACACGAAGCGGTAGAGGGAGCGAGTGGGAGCAGGACAGAAAGCGGGAGAGGGACCGGGTGAGGGAAAGGGAGAGGGAGACGGACAGAAATCGGGAGAGGAACCGGGAGCGGTAGAGGAAGCGAAAGAGGGAGAGGAATTAATATTGAAATTTATAATCCATAAATAACAAAATTATATAATAATAATATGTTGCTACTTACACTCTGGGTCATAGTTTAGAAAACGTTTCATCCCAGAATATTGAAGATTTCCATTGGAAAATAGGATGAAAGTTTGTATGGAATATTTTCAAAATGCTTCAAATTTGCAACAATATGGAGTACATATTTTCCAGTTTTTTATAATTTTGAATGAAACAGAAGAAAAAACAAATGAATATCAAAATTGTTTATTTTTAAAACCTACCAGAAGAATCCTATTGTGATTGTAGTATAGGTTTCACATAAATTCTTAAATATCAATTCTTCAATAAAAATTCACCGTTTTTTTATTTTTTTCTGTAAGAGGTACAGTGGTTACAATAAATAATCATAAAATCTATAACTCAAGGGGCAAATTTTCTGTTCATTTAATATTTTTTTAATATTTCGTTTAGGGGGGACTTCAATAACATGTTATTAGAGCACAAAAATAATATATTTTTTTAAATTATTGTCTGTCTATCTGTTTTTCTATCCAGGCATCTTACGAGTTTCGTGAACGGATTTTTATGAAAATTGGTAAAGTTGTTACATACTTTGTACCGTACTTTACCCTGGAATACAGGATGTAAGTTTGTATGGAATTTGTTTTTTGGACATCAACTGATTTGCTTCAAATGCAACAAACGTTCCTTGCTTAAATTGATGAATTTTCCATCTTTTTTAATTTTGCACGAAAAAGACAAAAAAAAATCAAAATGTGAATATTTTTTATTTTTCAAGACCTGCTCCCGAAGAAATCCTTTGTGTTTGTATTTTGGGTTTCAGTATATAAATTGCAAAATACGAGTAGGTACTTTAATTGTATGAATAAAAGAGGCACGAATAAGGTAAAACATAATTTTCGCATGCGAAGCTGCGGGTAACAGCTAGTTAATTATAACAGAATAAATAATTGAAAAAATAAAAGAGAAGTACAAAAAGTAAACAATAAGTTAAAAATATCAATCAAAAATTATTTTCAATCAACTTTTCTTTGAATATTCAACGGAATGCAGAGTCATGCTGATTAATACTTTTTAACTATCTAAACACAAAGAAAGATAACCTACTTAAATGTATACATTTATATAGCAACAACAATCGTACAAAATATATTCCGAGTCACAAAAATATATTCTACTAGCTGCGCCCGCGATTTCGTTCGCGTCAGTTTCGTTATGAAATATACTTTACGACCTATTCTCATATCTACCAAATTAACACAAACAATTTCATAAAAATTGGTTGAACCGCTTCGGAGGAGTGTGACCACGAACACCGTGACATGAAATTATATTTTCGATACATAACACTAGTAAATCATAAGAAGTATATTTGGTTGTGTAGCCAGCCAAATTGCCTTAGCAATAGTATGATATGATGGCTCCTTTGACTGAAAGTTGTTTGTTTTATTTTGAAAAGACCGTGTCCTACGTGGGCGACTCAACGCAAACGACGGGAATACGCGCACCGCCGAAGTTCGCGCGAAAATATCATACAAACTGATCGCGTTCGCATAAAATCGCGCCGTATCGCAGCGCACTCTATTATTATTATTATTATGCGCACTCTACGTGTGTTTGGTAACACGTAAACGCAGGACATTTCAATACATTTCGACTGTTTGTAGTTTTCGCGTCGCGCCGCGTCGCTTTGCGTTAATATTTTTTTTTATTGAGTAATTTCTATTACTAACCACTACTTTCTATATTTAACAAATGGCTTGGCCTACTACTGAGCTCAGGTATTGGAATTCAATGCGGATTGGTAGAAAAATTAGTAGCCATCTCCAGTGTTGTAAATTTTCATACTGCCCAAAGGCTTCCAAACGCTGAAAAAATGTTTTTCATTATATCCAACGACCGACGGCGTTCACTTAACTCGGTCAATCTCAGGATCGAAATAAGCCACTGGATTTCAATTTAGTAACTTTTATTCCGTCGAAGTTCCGAATAATCCATCGTAATTGCTACTCGCCAATTTTTTAATCTTCCAGCATGATTAATTGAAACGGCAATGAGATTTTCTCTCAAACTACTGCACTTTCCTCTTCTCTTGTTTTCTCAAAGAAGTTAGTAATTTCTTCATTATCAACTTTAAAGCGTAGAGTACCACGAAGATTAACATTGCAAGATCCATATAGCACTTCTGGTACCAGGGCACCATGAGTGCCGGGGAGCGGAGATGTGGAGCTCCGGCAGTGCGGGCCACGTGGCCCACCCAGTGCGCCAGCTCCTTGCCGGGGTGGACCGGACGGTCGTGGTAGATTACAGATAGTTCTTTTGCTTTGGCTGAATAACTGAAAGGAAATATCAACAAAGTAACGTCAGATACGGTTGAAGATGAAGTTGATCATCGTCTGAATGATTATATACAAGAGCGTGTAACCGGGGTGGTGGATCAAAAATAGCCCAGAGTTGGAAGACCCCAATACCTTCCAATTTAACGTCCATATGTAAATATTCGTAGCAATATTCAGTAGTGTAGCTGATATTTGGGAATTTGTGATTTTTTCGAAGAAATCAGATTCTTCGAGAAAATTTGAAAATACAGCCTAATTGTCCTTACAGGCCTACGTCGTGATTATTTTCCTCAAACTAGCTCAACTTATAAACCATTTAACCCGAAAATTTTATTTGGCAAGTAATCATGTAAAAAAATTTACTTGAGTCAAAAAGCAGCGAAAATCCTTCATACTAATTACGGGAATAACTCACATGAAAAGTGTTTTATTTTACTCAATGTTTATGTTCCCAATAACGAAAAAGTAAAAAGATTTTTGTTTTTAAAAAAGCTAGGATCCTTCAGTTTACATTTCCGCCAGAGAAAGTATATTTCCCATTTCATATCTACCGCGAGCCGCGTGCAGACACCATAAAAGGTTAAGCAAATCGATTATAAAAGATATTTGAATATAAAATGTTTCTCCCATCCCCAAATCTAAGCTAATCTCTCTCATTCGTTGTGCACTCGGTCCTTCCTGTGAGAAGTTGACCCTCTTTACCTATAATGTAAGCAAAATGTTTCAATTTCAATATTATAATACCTTACCTGGGATCAGCAAACATTTCGTTAATAGCCTTATCTAGTTCATCAGCCATTGTGTAAGACAAATCAACTCTCTTAGCAAAACCTCGTCTGACAGCTCTATCTACATTGGTAAACTGGTCAGCAAATACAGGAATTCCGATGATAGGTTTTCCAAAATGAAGTGTCTCAGCCATTGATAAAAGACCCCCGTGAGTGATGAAAAGAACGCAGTTAGGATGAGCTGAAAGTGAAACAATTTGAAAATGTTTTCTTTTTTGAGGAAAATTAATTTTCTTCTGGAATCTACGACATCATATTGATAAAAGCAGATAATAATATTAAACTTTAGTTTGAAGCAGTATTTGCCTCCTGATAAAAACGTATCTTCAATTTAGACAGCTGAGTTCGGCAGAAATTAATGATCTGGAGAAATCAGTTATCGTTGGAGAACGTGGTACTCTACAGAGTCCAGCAGTGGCATATTTGAGTGATGATGATGACGATAAACTCACCAAGTATACTAGTCTGGGGAGCCCATTGCACGATGTGAACATTTTTTGGTCTGTTCGGTAGATTATCTTCAAACTTCCAAAGGATAGTTTGCTTTAGTTTTCCAAACATTTTTAATAAACTGTCCTTGAGCTTTAATGGTAGATGTTGGCTTCGTAAACTGGATCCCATACTGAAGTATATGAGACCTTGTCCGGCATTGTCCAACAATGTCTTCAAGTCCTGTACTAACATCATGAAGTAAATCGGTGAAATTTTAAATAATTAATATATTATAAATAATAATAATGATACTAGAATTTGATGTTGTATCATGATAATAAGTAATTTCTATATTTTATCGTAATCTGGCAGTAAATAACTATGAACATATAAAAAAGAAATATCATCGTATTAATATTATATGTAAATGTGAAATGTGAAGATGTTTGGATGTTTGTTCCTCAATCACGCCACAACTACTAAACTGATTTGGTTGAAACGAACGGAGATAGCCTATACCCTGGATTAACACATAGGCTACTTTTTCATCTCCGCGAGATTTGTAAAAAATCGATATCCACGCGCACGAAGGCACACAAATCTAAGTTAATTAACTAAAAACTTCGGTTCGACCATATGCCTTCGATCCATATACCGACTGTTATTTTAGAAAAGAAATGACTAACCTCTGGCAAAGGTTTCAGATTACTATCAATATGGTATCCACCAACAGCCTTATAACTTTGTGGGAGACTGATTGATTGTCCCATAGATACGTGGGAGTTTCCGAGCATCAAAGAAGCATTATATCTTATTTCATCAAAATCTGGTACTTTATGCCCCCTTTTTTTAATTAAAGGTACCAAAAGTCTTTCAAATGCTTCCTGTTCCATTCCAGGCATATAACTGTAAATTAAAACCAAATTGGTATTTGAGTGTGAAGATCATTTAATACAATTATTTTTCATTGAAAAGTAAATCCAATAATCATATTATCGTGCCTAACTTTATAATGACATTTCTTCACAGACATGCATTTTTAAACTTGACTTCTAATAGGTAACTTTTATTTGTAAAAATGATACTAAATCTCAGTCAAGTTAAAAATAAATCATAGACGATGCTGCGATGAACGTTTTAATACAAATAGACGTTATGACACTCAATTGAACTTGGTCCATTAGCATAGTAGGTATACTCAGATAATTTATAGAATCAAGTAATTTCATTTCAAATCACGTTTATGCAAATGTTCGTCATTTTAATATAGTTTCATGCTAAAACGACCCATTAAAAACGTTTTTCCTTAGTTGATTTTTGTGGTATTGGTTTTTCAAACGAAGCAAGAATTAGCCATTGCGGATGCTTGGAAGAATGATACTTTACCAAAATTGTACCAAATAAACTCTTATTTCTATCATTCTTGCAAGTGCGGTGACATTATAATATGTAGTATGGAAATCGTGTCCCATAAGAAGAGATTTAAAGTTTATGGATAACGCTAGCCGTTTGAACTTTGACTATAGGTAACTACTGTGTTTTGTCTGATATTCGTTGGATCAAAATTAAGAGTTGCTCACAATTTTAGTATGCCGTAATTGTATGCCATCCTCATCAACTCATTCACTCTTTCCAAAAAGGTAAATGGTACTGCAATACCGGACTTTGCCTCTGGTGTGTAAGCGGGATTTGGTATTTCATCAATCAACTTTAAAACTATCCAATGGGGATCAAATGTTGAGACCCAGATATATGGACAGTTGAATATAGCGGATATTCTGAAAATGAAAGGAAACTTATGTAGTTATTTTACTCTGAGCGATCTAAATTCTGAATGAAATACCTGAATCTTAGGTAGATTCAGGAATTTCATTCAGAATTCCTGGGATAGTTTTAGAATTTTCATTACAAAATTCAAGTATCATTTGTCTAGTGAGGTCTAGTTTCTTGTTTCTGAGCTGTCAAAGCTGTAATTTTCCGCTCTTTTTTCTTTTTTTTTCGTTCTTAACTTACCCACTTATAAGTTCCGCGAACAACCATTCAACTATCACGATATCAAAGTGTTCTTTAGGGTCATTAAATAACTTCTGTGCCTCTTCATGTTCAAACAAAGCCATTTGAACATTTAAAAATATAGTAAAGGGGTAGGAAAGTCCTTGTCTAGACTCCTTGTTCAACACTTTTTCTATGTTCATCCGGCTTTCTGTTAACAAAAGAAACTAGAGTAGCAAATTCTTCATAAACACCCATACTTAATACAATATGAGTATTAGAATTCTATTTTTTTTTAATGCACGAGACAACTTCGGAGTACCCAATTAATATCATCTTCGATCTTTAGTCTCTTTAGGCAATTCTTAAAATAACCAGTTTTGTGTTATTATCAATTACTAGTAAAATCCATTGTTATAAAATATCTACACTATTTCTATGAAGAATAAATATTTTAAAACAATACGCCATAAAAATGTAAAGTTACATTTTTTTATGGAAATAGCCGACAAACGAGCTGACGATCCACCTTATGATAAGTAGCTATCGTCATGCATGGACATCAGCAACACCATAGGTATCACTGATGCGTTGCCGGCCAAGAAGTAGAAAAGGAAAAGAAAGAAAGAACTGGCTCTCAAGCCGTCAGCCGGAACAAGACGAGTCGTTTTGTGGCTGACTCATGCTCAAGGGTGGTAGCTATCCAGGCGAATCCCATCGAGAAATAATAATAGTAATAATGGTATTAAATATCAATTAAAAAACAATATTACCGATATAATCACTCGAAGGGCCCTACCACCAGCGGGCTGGATTAAGTCGCCTCTTACGACACCCATACGGCGTAGGCTTGGGGTTAGTATTCTAAGCCGCCCCAATACGGCTAAATGCTACATGACAAATTATTAATTAAATTACTCGATTAGCTAAAGAAGATAGTTATTATTTTCTTATAATCTGTGCAAACGCTCACAATCTTCATTCTCATCAGATTCACTTACCTGGAATCAAAGTTTTGTTTGTGGAAATGTCGATTTCTCTAAGAGATGGATATTTCTTCTCAGCATTCGGAAATGGTGTCATGTAAGTCACCTGAAATGGACATTTCGACTTACTATTCATCCTTATAATGAAGCGCTCATAGGCTCATAGCCCGGCGGAAGCGCTCATAGCCCGGCGGCTTGCGTCGGTCCTAAGTGATCGACAAAGTTAAGCAACAGCGGGCGCGGTCGGTAGTTGGATGGGTGACCGCTAGTGGCAAAAAAATTCTTGAGCGTTTCCGTGCTTCAGAGGGCACGTAAAGCCGTCGGTCCTGGTTGTTATCATAAGACAGTCGTTAAGCCATGTCGGAGGCCCTCGGGTGGTTTGAAAACTTCCGACACTCGGGTTGGCCACTAACCCCTCCACCAATCCGCACTGGAGCAGCGTGGTAGAGTATGCTCTAGGCCTCCTCAAGAGGAGAGACCCGTGCCCAGTAGTGGGCCATTAATGGGTTGAAGCCATTCATCCTTATTGAGAGCCCGGTTGCTGGGCTTCATTAGGAAATATAACTGTTTCAACAACTATGTAAAGGGTAAAGGCCTAATCTAATACGCAGACACATTACATTATGTTATGTTCAGCACTCCTTTATGATGATACAGGTATTCTCGCGATAATTTCCTTTACCAAAGTCTGTGATAAGTAATTTCAAATATGGGACATGGGTTCAATAGGTTTATGACCCTCCATGAGAACTATTCAAGGTTTGCCTCTTAGACTCCAGAAATAATTGTTAGCTAGATATGGTCTCTTCTGGTTTCAACTCCCAATCACATATCTTCTACGGATAATATGGCATCGTATATCAGATAGTTATCGACAATCTACTATTACATTATCAATAATATTATAAATAGAATGTAACTAATTGAAGTCTTATCTTATGAATCAGCAATTGATCTCTTAATACTACTTTTTTATGTATCTTTATGATTATGAAATGTTGTGCAAACCTTTAATTTAAGTGCATAATAAGTAAGGTTAGATTATAATTTTTTTTTTTTCATTGTAAAATTTAAGTTATGTACTTGGTATGCCTTTAATAAATAAATAAATAAATTATAAAGATTTTCTTCTGTCCTTACCTCATGACCAGCTTCTAATAAATGCCTTACGATTCCGTCTCCAAGGATCGAATGACTCTTCGTCGGTACTGGAAATACCACCAGCACTTTATATGTATATCCATGTGTTGCACAAAGTATTATACCCAACAGAAGACTTATTGTACACATTTTCTGCAAAGGAAATGATGTGAATATAATCATAATCGTGTTTATCATAACTATTTTAAGGCTTAATTGAATACGTCCATATTCTCAAAGTTTAAGTGATGGTGGACGGTGATGGTGGTCCGAGGAATCCTTAATTTAAAACTGCTAAGTAGCTGTGGACAATCAATGAGATTGTTGTGAATTTTGTAAAGAAACATCAAGTCCAGAAGTATTCTTCGCTTACTTAAGGAAGACATTTGAAAATGTTTCAGTTTACATTTTTCTTGAAATTTTAGCTGATAACGATAGGTGCGACAGGAACCTTTTTTGGTAGTGAGGTCTTCAAACTACTGGACAATATTCAAGTATGCTTCGTACTGCTTCGTGTTATACAAAAGGATTCTAGATTGTGCTTTCTTAAAGATTTTGCTGTTTCTAATAATGAAACCCAACATGTTAGACGCACGTTTGACAGTATTCTCTATGTGAGGCAAAAAGTTAACTTTTTGTCAAATATATATCCCAAGTCTCTAATATTATTTACCTCTTGTAAACGCGTTCCTTGGATGTAATATTTGAAATTAATAGTTTTGTGCTTTCTTGTAAATTTTATGAAAAAGCATTTATCTGTGTTAACACGTTCCCTGCGGCATACTTTTCAAGTAACTTTCCTGTCCTGCGTTGGAGACCTAAAAGATCTCGAAACTGAACTATCCTGTGGTGCGTATGAGACCTGATCAGTCTCTTAAAACAACAATTTTGAAAATAATTTATATCTTTCTCAAAACCAATGATATATTTATGAATTTATTGTGGGTTCAAGATAGCCTATTAGTCTATCTTTTGATAGGTTCGCACGCAGATATGACATTAGAATAAACTACAAACACAAAAAAAAAACTAGGTATCGATTGTACCGCGTACCGCAACGGAAGATAGTTCAATATGTGTAGTGACTAGTGATTTCAATAAAATAAAATCTCAGTTGTCGATGGAAAAAGAAAATTAAATTATATGGTTTTATGAAACCACGACGGAAGTGAAAATTTTTAGATAATTAATCGATTTAGGGTATTAAAATTGCGTTTTTAATCTTAACTTAATTATTGAATAATCAAAATTTTACAACCAAAAAATTATTGACTTCAAAATAACTCAAAAACTACTTGTCAGATCTCGCTTAGTGGCACCATATGACAAGCACCAGCTTTCGATTAAAAAACGAATCATCAAATTTGGTTCACCCAGTCGAAAGTTCTGAGGTAACAAACATAAAAAATACAGTCGAATTGAATACATCCTCTTTTTTTGAAGTCGGTAAAAATGGGAATGATATAATGATGATTTTTCTTTATACCATTATTTTTTACCATTTATTTCTAAGTCTAATTTTTTTACACCAAAATAAATGGACTTTTTACACTTTTTTCTTTCAAAAAAGATCTCATTATTCACCAACAGATTTCAAAATATATTTAATACACAGAGAACATATATATAATAGTATTTTTTCCAAACATGCGCGTGACCGTCCGCATCGACAGTTGAACAACACTAAAACAAATACACGCAGTGCCCGCGCTCCCCGCCCTCCCTTACTTGCGGCTACGAGGGGTACGATTCACGAGTATCAACACGTCTCCTAACGCAAGGAATGAAACATTTTATACTACAGTGCGTTAGAGACCTAATCCATCTCTAAAGTTTTTTTTAACGCTCTTGGATCCATCTTTCACTAAGAAGCAAATATGTATATTTGTCTTACAATTACACAAAGAACTTTAGAAGTTAGGGCCTCCCGCAACAGAGTGAAACAACACGATTTTAGTCGCCGCACAATACGAAAGTCTTGCAAGAGATCGAATAAGTCTCCTAACGCAGTGAATGTGTTAAGGCTACAGATTCATTCCATCACTGAGTCTATCCAGATCTTGTTGAAGCATAGATACATCTGACTTGAATTTAATTTTTCGGGTGAATTTTAAATCATCGGCAAATAAAAATGGAGTAGATGAAAGGAATACTTGGGAATATCGTTTACAAATATATTAAATAGATCCTAGATGAATAGGTCCTAGATGTGAACCCTGGGGAATCCCTGATGTTATTTTATTTAATTTAGATTTGTATCCATGAACTACTACAAAATAAGTGCGATTTAACAAGTAGGTATGATCGAATCAAATTAAGTAATTAAGTTTCCTGTAAACTCGTAAATCATAACTTTATTTACAAGCAACGAATGTGGTAAACTGTCGAAAGCCTCGCTGAAGTCAGTACAAATGACATCTACTTCTTCCTGCTTATCTATTGCTTCACCAAGTCCTTCAACAAATGAAACCAAATTTGTGCTTGTAGATTTAAGACAAGATATGACGCAGTTTCCAGAACGCATACCGTACCATCAGCTATGCCATTCTTAAATTCAAAATGCAAAAGTCATGCTTATAAGTTTTAAAAAATTTTTTAAGCATGACTATGATATCACATGTTATAATATCATCATGATGAGGCATTAATTGTACTATCTGAGATTGGAAAAAATGCTAAAAGTAGAGAGATAAAAAGTATGGTTCTATCTTTAAAGGATCATGGCCGTAAATAATGATCCGGCCACTATCGTTTATTTAACATGATTCATTTACTGTATTTTCATTGTTGTTAGAACCCAGCGATTGATTATTAAAGTAAAAGTTGGACTAAATCTATACATTAAAATTAAGTACAATTGAGTACCTAACGCAATGTTTTCACGTGGTTACAATTTGGAAACGAATCTACGATGCCCATGTTATTGTTACTAATATAATTAAATAGACCTTGAGTAAACCTTATCAGTTATTGCACACTGTGCATGTGTGAAGTGCCACTTGCGACGGCATATGTCAACAAGACAAATGATCCAGCAACAATCAAAAAACAGCGATAGCGAAAATGGACGCAATCGGAAGTTTTTTTACATGGAATAAGTTAGTGCTTGACTACTATCTCACCCGAGAGTAAGGCAATGAGGTCTTAGTAAAAGCTTATTCACTCTTCTCTTGAAGACACCTACACGGTGCACGGACAAACTATTCTAGTTCTTGGATGGATAATATCTAAATATCTTGAGCGCTTTGGCTCTTGAGAACTAAACCGGTTGCTATGGTGGGGCAGAGATGAGAGAGAATAGATGTTTCACATCTGCCTGGTGTTCCACGATGGCTTATTTTTTGTTATTAGAAAGAAAGAAAGAAAGAAAGAAAGAAAGGAAGAAAGAAAGAAAACAAAAATGTTTCAGATAAAAGTTGTAGCCCATCAAAAGATTGTCATTTTATGTCATACATTTTTCTCCCAAACCACAGGCTACGAAGAAAAATGTATGAGACAAAATATCAATCTCCTAATGGGCTACAACTTTTATCTGAAACATTTTTTTGTTAAAAATAATATTTTTGCCAAATAAACGTCAAAAATAAAAAATGTTTTTTCAAGGTGACCTTGAAAGTGAAATATGCGGCTATTTTACCCATGATATTTGTTAACAGCGAAGTTCACTATTAATTTCAAACGTTTAAGTAGGTAGGTATTTAACCAATAAATTATTTATTATTTTTTAAAATGTGATAGAACATCTGCTAAAAATTGTAATTACCATAAAGAGCTGCCGTTTGTTTACATCCTATGCAAACGTAACGCAGTTGTAACTACAGTAACTCACCTGTGTGACCTTTTGTACGGGTCCACTAGTAAATTACTTAAATTAAACATAATAAAATTATAAACTTCATTCAGTACCTTATCACTCATTCAATAATGCCACATAAAATTCAAGGATACTTCAAACTACAACAATGCTAAGATTATTAGGTAATTGAATGACATTACAAAATGTTATCAGTAGCTAATACGCGTGGTTTTTATCACTCGACACAACACTTCTGATATCATCGAATCACGAAACTAAACATGGAGTAACCAGTTTAACGACAAATAAATTTTAATCCGATGAAACCTAGTACAGTTGAAACGTTAGAACGACAATAAATTAGTTAGGAGGGGGAGCAATAACCTAGACAGCATTCAGCCACGGTAAAGTAATATAAACAGTATTCTGACTCTTCTTTTCCATATTATATGTCTAAAACTTTTCTTTTCCATATTAAATCTCACCAAAAACATAAATGTAAAAAAGGAGAGCCGAGTTCAATACAAATATCATGCTCGGCTGTGGGCTTCGCCGCAAAAAGAATGGAGATCTAAATGAGTGCCAAGTTCTATGCAAAATCGAAATATGTATTTATAGGAACAAAATAACATTATGGACAAGTATTAAACTCTATTTCTTTGCTTTATTGGATACCTATAACAACTGTTGTTATTTAAAAATGTGAGATCTTAATGTAGGTTAGGTTTGACTTGGCCAGTTTTCATTACATTAGTCATTTTATAAAGTTATTCGACATTTTAATTCTGATAAAAACTTTTAGCACTGACTGCTAAAATTTACGACTGTTTGACCTTCATATCTTTATAACCGTTTGAGCTAGCTTTATGAAATTTGGGCTTCTATATGTCCTTATGGATATAATTAAACACACGTAGTTTTATGTGTTTACGTTAAAGAAGTTTTGAGTTATAGAAGGGTCAAAAGTGGCACCAAGTGGTTCGTGTAATATTACACTCTGCGCTGGCTAGCCATTTCCTTTGCTTGAACTTGGCTTGACACGCTCCCGCGTGTCTAGATACTGTTTATATCACTTTATCGTGATTTAACCGAATTAGGACGGCTTAGAATACTGATCATTCTGACTAATCCCATGCCGAGGATGTCGTAAGAAGCGACAAAAGCCGGCCCACTTTATGGTAAGGTTTAACAGTACAGGTTCGCAGTATTCAATTCAGGTTACAATTAAGATATAAATTTTCAGGAATATATTTATCGTCTTTGACTATGATTGTTTAATCTTGGTGGTTCTGCTTACGGAGCGAGGGGTGCCGGGTTCAATTCTCGACCGAGACAGAAATTTATCGGATATCTTATAGATAAATCTTTATTCTGAGGCCGTGGATAATTGTGATTAAGTAATAAGGTAGAGACCACAACGTAAAAACTACGACGTCACATCGTGGAAATTTTCCACCCTAATCATAAAATTGATTTATAATAAAATCTTAACAAAAAAGAACCGACTTTAAATGAAGTACATCCAATAAAAAAAGAATCATCGAAATCGGTTGGCGTGATATTGAATTATTGGTCCATTTATCGCGCACATACTTGATGCAAATTAAATTAAAAGTCTTTAGACTTATATGCTTTTGACATGGATGCCATTGTCAGTTCTCGCTCTTTAAGTGGGACCACACGACAAGCACCAGCTTTCGATTAAAAAAAGAATCATCAAAATCGGTTCACCCAGTCGAAAGTTCTGAGGTAACAAACATAAAAAAAAATACAGTCGAGAGCCTACAGTTTTGAAGTCGGTTAAAAATTGATTTTCTCGAAAATTGTTCGAAGAATAGCGTGACTACATGACATGGAAATGTGCAAGTTTGGCTTGAGAGTCAGTTCTTTCTCTCTTTTTCTTCTCTCTTTCTTGGCCGGCAACGCATCAGTAATGCCTTTGGTGTTGCTGATGTCCATGGACGACGATAGCCACTTACCATCAGGTGGATCGTCAGCTCGTTTGCCGGTTATTTCCATAAAAAAAAGTAATTAGTATTGTTTTCAATTGATTCCTTAGTTCGAATTTAATTATAAAAACAGCAGACAGGTTAATCTTTTGCTGAATAAAGGGACAAGGTTGCAACAACACGACACTAAATATAATTCTTGACAAAAAATAACTGACTTCAAAATTAGGGATAACTCAAACACTACTCAACAGATCTCGCTCAAATTTAAGTGGGACCACATGATAAGCACCAGCGTTTGAATAAAAAAAGAATCATCAAAATCGGTTAACCCAGTCAAAAGTTCTGAGGTAACAAATTTTGAATACCTCCTCCTTTTTTGAACTCTGTAAAAAAGATAATAAAATGTTCGGTTATATTAAATTCTCTCCACAAATACATTACTTTTCAAATGTAGTAATAACTTAGTGGTTTCTATCTTGATCTGTATCTTGGTCTATGGCCAAATACAGCACATAAGTACAGTTATTTTGAAAATAAATTACTTGCTTTGGTTAAGAAAATATCGTGAGGAAACTCTTAAGTAGTCCTACATCACAAATATTTGTCAAAGCAGTTTTAGTTGACGCACGCTCTAGTGTGCATGAGATAACTATATGGCCAGATAGCTTACCGTGGCCATACACGATCAAGTTTACTGGATGCCGCGTCAAGTCCGCTTGATCGTGTATGGCCTCAATAAGGTGTGAGCCAACCTGCACAATTTTGCGAGGTTTTTCATGATGTTCACCAAAATCCATTAATCCTTTACCACTTTTAAGTCAACTTTAAATCCTTATCACAAATTTTATTATAAAAATCTGTTGATGGATTTCTGTTTTTTATGGCTAATTTATTCCTTGCAAACCATTCTAAACTAAGATTATAAAGTCCGTTTGTGCCAAAATCCGTTCAGCTATTTTGGTGTCACGGAGTAACAAGTGTTGAAACTTTCCCATTTATAATACTAGCAGCTAGTAGGGTTTATTATTTATTCTGAGCTAGCAGGATTAGGTCTGACACAGCCCTACAACTTCATTAGAGAGCAAGGTACGATAACTAGTTTACCTTGATCTGTAAAGAATAAGTGTTCAAAACGAAGTCCAATATGTATGTGTCTAAAATAAACGTCAACATCACATACGCGCGCACACAATCTGAACGCGCTAATGTGTGTGACTCATGCCTCGTATTAGAACTATGTCTTCTAGAATGAACGTTCTTAATATTATGCATACGACGTACCGATGAGACATAATGTCACACATAATGTGACATAATGTGACATAATGTGACACATAATATGACATAATGTGACATAATCTCTAACAGGCAGCAGAAGCAGGGTTTGAAGAAAAGAGTAGACTACCATATCTTACCATAAACATGCAATGGAAAATAAACACCAGCATTTGCTATTGTGTTTTCAATCCTTTACTGGCCCACGGAGATTGGGGCCTTTTTGAGGAGAATTAGAGCATACAGCGTGATGCTCTAGTATTATCCTCTCTGGATAAGTGGAGGATTTTCTTCGTTATAACAATATCCTATGACTTAGGTACCCTGAAAGAAAAATGATCCATGTATAGACGATGTCTTTTTTTCTTGAGACAACAATAAAGATGAACCTCTGTCAGTTCTTATACTGTGGTTTCTGCAATAAAGTCTTTAGTTTTATAATATTACCTACTATTTTTTATTGTGCACGTTCTGTTTGTAGATATCCTTAGTAGGCGTGACACAACAATTATAATTATACCTAATTATGATTCACGATATAATGAGAAAGGTCTATATGTATGTGTAGGTATGTGTATGAGAAAGGTGTGTGTCAGTTACAGGCTGACATTTTGGGGCTGCCGGCTGTGAAGTTACTTTCCTCTATGGGCGCCGGCAGTAAGGTGCAAGAGGATGTACTGTCACCCAGAAAGATTAACCATATTGGAACGAAGTTCCTTATCGCGCGTTGTGAAAGGGGGCTAGACGGAAAATTACGACACTTTTTGATTCTTACGAATGACGACACTTTTTTTGAAGTGATTCAGAGCGTTTTACAGAGATGGCGCTGTACAACAAAACAATACTTAAATCGAAAGGAACTTCGTTCCATCCGGGTGTCCCTTGACACCTCTTATGTTTTATTTTTTTTATTCTATTTGAAGAATAGTAGGGATAGGTCGTAAGCAAGCAAGAACGTAAGCATACTTTCTCCTAGAGCCAAGAGCACTCTGTTGTGCAGGTATGTATATCTATCGTGGTTACAAGCCTAGAGTAGCAAACTCCGGTCCTCCAATAAAGGACGGCTGGGGTTTACATTAAGTTCCTGGTTTCTTCGTAGGTAGACTATGATAACAACTAAGACACTGATGGCTTGGCCCCAAAGATAGCTGGAGCCCCTAACATCTCAGATATGTTGCGAATGATTGCCTGCCATAAGCATACCCAGCTCCTGGTATAGAAGAGGACATAACCGAATTTTATGACCCAGATGACGGTTGCAATCCAGATTTTTTTGACCCTCTCTGTTAACGCATAATAAATAAGAACTTTTACAAGATCTAGGGGGCAGCTACCCCTTCCCGATACGCCCATCTTGTCTGCAATACTGCAAAAATATAGTATTCCGGGCTGGCGACTGAATTGATAAAAAAATCGAAACGCCTGTTAAAATACATTGCAATTACCATGTTAAATCAAAGAGCTAATAAATGTTTTGTAGATTAGTAACTGTAAAATAAAAACTGTTTTAATAACAACTGTAATTTATCAAGCTACGGATATTTAACAAGTACATTCCACTAAGTTACTACGCGATTAGCTACGGATCGATATTTATGCAAAATGTAAACATTTTTAAAACGAAACAAGGCCGCATCATATTCCATTAACGAAACGATACAGATACCCATGCAAACAATACGATGTTTTCCACTGAAGGAAATTTTAATAAGATGACATATATTAATATGCCAGTAATATCTAAATTATAGTAAGTATGATTTATCACTTCTTATTTTTTTTGAAGTCGATAAAAATATTTTTTTTATTTGAATAATTAAACACCTTAGTCTGTACATATTACCTAATTGATACTTAAAATAACATACGTGTTTATTGTTAACATCTTTAACATCGGTTTTAGTTCCAAATGACACGTCATAGTGAGTCGTGCGTTTAACTAAAGTAATATTTTTAAAAACATTATTGTTTGATATTAATAATGTTTGCTTTCTGATGCAAAATACTTTCATAGTTTTTAGTTTAACCAGAATTCATCTTGGACGATAATTTCCTGGTTAGGAGACCAGGTTCAATTATTTCTGCCAGACGGTGAGTTATTTTTTATTTTTTTCATAATATTATATTGTGGTTCAATTTTGACAAATGTGTAAATAACGTGCTCAAAACATTGAAGTATTATTACTAGCGTATAGAACAGACACCGCGAACACCATGTATGTCCCAATGCATTGGCGCCACGTGGCTTCAATCTTCAATGGATTCGTTCGATTTTGAAAGGAGAACCTCCCGGCGGGACACACATTTTGTTCGAGATGTCTGTTCTATGACATTACGAGTATACTTCAATGGCTCAAAACTATTTTTATCAACATGAAAAGCAATGTGTAAAATATATTGACTATGTAATTATTGTTCTAAGTAACTAAGTAAGTATTATATAAACGCTTACACACTCACCGCAGTAGAATTTTACCTGTGTCGCGGGTGGCATGGACGACACATATAACACATCACAAATAAATAACACCCATGACCCGAGTACAAATATTTATCTGCCACATAAATATCTGCCCCGGCCGGGAATCAAACCCGGAACCACAGAGTACTGTATATTGCCCGGGACCCCTAATTCGCTGGCAGAGTCGCTACCATTCAATATAATTATGAATAAATGCCTGTTATTCCAGGTATATTATGTGGGGTGAAAAGGGTGTAATATGTTTGGTCGCAGTGGCATAGCTAGAGTTAATATCGGTTTCCACAACCCAGGTTCGATTAATAATATGAAATCCCCGCTAGCAAACAGGCATAACTGAGACATCTGTGTGTGTGCGTGTGTTAGTCTAGAAAAATACTCTCAAAAAATCAAAAGAATCTATAGTCGAACAATGATGTTTAAATAAATATAGATACGTTATGCCCTTACAAATCAACCGAAAAATCTGTTCCGATGTCCGCAAGGCACGCTTTATTGCTTTATCGCAAAACTACATCGCTATCTCTTTCTTAACCTGAATAAGAGTTCCCAATTGGGAACTTTTTGAGTCACACAACGCGCGCGCTTATGACATATCTGCCTCTTTTTAATATATAATATCATTGTAGTCGAATAAATAATTGCTTTGCTGTTGAATATTGTAAATTAAAAGCAATAATTGTATTGTAATATGTGTAGGTATGCTATGAATATCTTACCATGTCTTCATACGTTTACACAAGTGTTTACCTTCATTGTGATCCCATGTCGTAATGATTTGCAATCTGAATAATGGGTCATCATACCACTTGCCGGCTAAGATACTCGCGAGTAACTACAATATTTATTAAGCAATCTAAAAATGAGGTGTTCGATTCGACACGTACGTATGTATCTAATATTATTAGAACTGCAACATGAGTTACACTAGAGGGCTTCCAAAAATATACAAAATTTCACAAGTGTAATTGTAGATAATATGTATTTTTGCTTGTCCACCGATTTCTCCGAAACTCGTGATCCAATTAAAACCATTATTTATTTATTTATTGGGGTACAGATAATAAATTAATGAATTTACCTTATGTAGATTCATATTTGTATGTTCCAGATGATGCCACCCTTACTACGGATTGTTCTGTCTAATCTACTCCTGTCGCATATCTTGGAGGCATACAAAATTCTTGTGGTAATTCCGGTACCGAGCAGAAGCCACAGCATTCTTGGAGACTGCCTCGTTCGGTTGCTTGCAGACACTGGAAATAAGGTAATATTGTATTTGAAAAATGACCCCAATGAAGCAGTTCAGCCTTCAGCTTGTGCCAATAGTGAAGCAACTAAAGTAAAGAACAGCTGGCACGATTGGCAGTTGACTAAACGCTGTTGGCAATTTGGAGCATTTCTACGCTTCAGAACTCGTAAGTTATCAATCCCGCTTGCTCTCCATAGATGAGAATCGTTATGCCATGTAAGATCTATTTAATGGCCTATGATTTCCGACATTTGAGCTGGCCCCTAACTCCTTCAGATGACGGAACCACGGAACGAAACGAGTCATCAAAACATTTGACGAACATTTTAAAAGGGGGCATGAGGATGATCGAATTGTGATCCCGAATTGCAATGTGAGATACCGTTGTCCATAAACTCGCCCGTTCAACAGGGGTTGGCTTGGACTAAAAGGGATGGAGTCAGTTTTACTTGAAGTACACAATAATATTTTTTTTTTACTTAAAATAAGTTAATGCTTGACCACAATCCCACCTGATGGTAAGTGGAGATGTGGTCCAGGGTGGTGAGCGCACTAACTTAATAGAAGCCTATTCATTTTTGAAGTCATCCACGTCATAGGTGGGCGGGAACGCAGACGCAGGCAAGCTGTTCCAATCCTTAGCGGTGCGCATAATGAATGACGATGCAAACCGCGACGTCCGTACCAGCGGCAATATCAACGACGTAAGGGTGGATACCCGCCGTGCGTCGTGTCGTTCGATGGTGGAACGGGGAAGGGGGAATCAATTCAAATAATTCCTATAATTCAAATAATTCATCCTACTATCCTACTTACTAGACAAACCCACGGGGAAAGTGCTAGTTTGTCATACTTAATTAATATTGTATGGCCACCAGGTGACATACCTAACTGCGTTTCCTCAAGAGGAACTACCTGCAGGTGTAAGGCAAATTGCTTTGCACGATGAAAACGGCACGAAAATCTGGACAGGTAAGCAATTTAAAGAACTCACGGAAGATTTTTCAACTAAGCTTGCAACTATACGAAAGTGGATAGTTCATAGAGTTAAGAAATGTATCAATCAAGAACAGCGGTTTTCTTGACGCAATTTATGCCTGTGGTGTACAAAACTGTCGCTGCTTCGATGGAATACCAGTCATATCACACAGACAGCAGTCCAAATGCTTGCGTTTGAATAACAATTAAGGTGATTACTGTAATTATGTACATACTAAAAAATTGTAGTAGGTATTTGTTAATGCTGATACTAAAAATTGTTGTATTTTTCGGTATCCATGAAAATTGGCTGAAATGGTTTGCCTATTTTTAGACCTGTATAATATAATATGAGTTACATTTCAAATCAAAATCAATTTATCTTCTTTCAGTTGGTTGTATGTAGTTAGGTACGTGAGTAATTTTGATCCATTAAATATTGAATAGCGATAATATAGACACTGATTTAATTACTTAGTGATTTGAACTAGAGTCTTTCTCAAATTGATTTTATCTCAAAAAATTTTTACTCTTTCAGACCATCTCAATCTGAAAGCAATACTGGACGGAGAAGTGAAACTAAACAACTTAATGGGCTTTATAACTATGGTCTCTAACATTAATCAGCATACCCTAAAACATAAAGAAGTGCAAAGACTACTGAATGATCCTAATGAAAAATTCGACCTTGTCATCGCGGAGTGGATATACAGTGATATTTACTCTGGGTGAGGTTTTAAAGCACTCTTATTCCACAAGTCAACTTTTCCTGTTAAATTCTACAACGTAATAATATGTAAATGGTTATTTTAAATACATAATTATTATATATATTTAATACATAATTATTATACATATATTCGACGACCCGTGTGGCGCAATGGTTACCATGCCGGATCGCCGCGCCAAGGGTCCTGGGTTCGATTCCCAGCGAGGCGGAAATTTGAATGATGAGTTTGAATTTCTGTTCTCGGTCTGGGTGTGAATGTCCTTGTCTTGTGTATTGTCCATGGCACCCACGACACAGGGAATCCTAGTGTGGGGCTATGAGTGTGAAGCGTTATTTATTTATTTATTTATTATTTATTTAATTATGTATACGATTCTCTTAAAATCAGTACACCGTACCTTTTTCTCTGTCTCATATGCAGTTGGCCGCCTTTTGTTTTGCTATGTTTTCTTTTGGTGTATAATGTAGAGTATTATTATAATTAATAATAATAATTACTTACTGTTGCAGGTTATCTGTTGTATTTGATTGCCCGTTTATATGGTTAGCAACGGGTGTGCATCATTGGAAGGTAATACGGATGATCGATTATACACCAAATCCAGCTTACACTGCTGATATCATGTCCAATAATCAACCACCATTCAACTTTCTTCAGCGCGTAGAAGAACTTAAAATACAAGTATCGGCACTGTTAATGGAATATTTGTAAGTTCAAATTTTATATCTTTATGTTTATAAAATGTATGCAAACGTTTACACGCTCTTCGTGCTATGATTTTCTGTCATCGCCAAACACAAATAAGATATGGCCAAAATATATATACGGCTGGAGAACAAATTATCTTCCAATGTCCTTTGGAAATCAAAGCAGATCCCTCGAAATCCGGGTATTCCTTTAAAATCAATGTCTTGACACAATTAGGATAAACTAGAGTATTATATTATTATAATACCAGTTAATATTAGTTAACCTAGGAAAAACTAGTTAGGATTGAAACTGAGTTTGGCCGGTAACAGATCCATCGATTTAGATACGAGTGTCTCATATTTGGGAATTTTTTTTCTTTATTTCATTCTTTACATCACTCTAGCAAAGCTCGGGCGCCCAGTGTTGTAGTGCCAGTGCAGTGCCATGCCAGTAATGTATTAATTTCGTGTTCGATTGGACTGGAAAATCTTTAATTGAAGTTATGAATTTCAGTTACACGTCGAAGGTACAGAACGAACAGTATGAGAATATCATCGCACCAAGTATTCGCAGAAGAGGGAAAGCTGTACCTATTTACGAAGAAGTCAGGTTTAATGCATCCTTGGTTCTTGGTAACTCTCACGTGTCAGTAGGAAGTTCAATACCTCTACCGCATAACTACAAACTAATTGGGGGTATTCATATTTCGAAGACTACTGAGCCTTTGACAGGGGTAAGAATTATTTTTTGTTACTAATTGACAAATGAGTTAACGACTGACGATCCACCTGATGGTTAGTGGCTACCCTCGCCTGTGGACATCATGAACAGAAGGCATCACTGATATGTTGCCGACCATGAAAGAAGAGAAACAACGAAATAAAAAACAAGCTCCCAAACTCTCAGCTGAACAACGACGAGTCTGACGAAGTTGGAGTGGATTTTGAAGGCAATGCGTTGGTACTTCACGTTTATATCAATACTAGATTCCACCCGCGGCTTCACCCGCAGAAGATTGGTTTGACAAACATAGAAACCTCCAAATTCTCCCACGGGAACGTAAAACCGGGATAAATTAAATAATTATATTTAAATTGTTATTTATTCATATTTTAAGGACCTAAAAAGATTAATGGACAATGCAAAACATGGAGTTATATACTTCAGCTTAGGAAGCAATCTTAAAAGCGAAAGTTTCCCAGATGACTTGAAGAAGAACTTACTGAAGATGTTTGGAGAACTGAAGCAAACTGTCCTTTGGAAGTTCGGAGTTGACATACCCGACAGACCCAGTAATGTACACATAGTAAAATGGGCACCACAACATAGCATTTTAGGTTAGTATGAGTTAATTATTAAACTGGTATTGTGGGATTATCTGAAGTTCGAACACAGGTCGAGGACACGATAATAATCAATTCCGAAAACTTGTTCTATCATCGGAAGAGCGAACACCTGTGCCAAGGTTTTGTCGGATTTCTCGTCCACAACATTGTGCAAGTTGGAAGTGTGTCGACCGGGGTAGCATACGGGGTAGGAGTCAGAATATCCAAACGGTATTCGTTGATGATCGTATAAGTATACGCGCCGACTTCGACACCTCCCGACGATGAGGTTGAGGTTATATATGAGGACATTAGTAGAGCCATATATACCACAAAATCTCATTTCTCAGTTGTGATGGAGAACTTTAACGCAAGTCTAGGCACTCGAAATGGTAACGGGATGAAAATAGGACCCTTCGGATTTAGATGAAGGAACCACCGAGGACACTTGCTGGCAAATTTCATGGAAAAGGAGGACTTATTCATGATGAACTCCTTCTTCAGAAAGAAGCCACATTACACGTGGATCTGAATAAGCCCTGATGGTTCAACAAAAAGCGAGATAGACTTCAATCTAGCAGACAAACGGTAGACATATTTATTGATGTCTCATTGGTGTCCCATGAATCTCCAATTTGAATACTATGCATACATAAGAAATTTTCAAGCTATATTTTAAATCGCGTGGAAACCTAAATGTCTGAAAGTTCTCCACAATGCTTCCTTTATGAAATTTGTCAGTCTGCACTTGACCATTGTTGCGTAGTCATATCAACCTTCGAACTGTGGATTTTTTTATATTATCCTAGTTGAAGTGTCAAAGTGACTTAGTAAGCGAGTAAACAGCTTTTTTTGCCAGCCATTATTTCTCAAATTATTGTTTGCTGACGATCTGTTTCAACAAACAATTGTTAATTTCATAATGAATTATTTCAGCTCATCAAAACTGCATTCTTTTTATCACTCATGGAGGTTTTTTGTCAATGATAGAAGCAATCCACTTTGCAAAACCCCTCATCGGCATTCCAGTATTTGGGGACCAATTCAGTAATGTGGCTAGAGCAGTAAACAAGGGATTTGCGAAGAAAATCGATCTTACTTATAATATGGCTGATGACATTCGAGTCGCTATCCAAGAGATACTTAGCAATCCAAGGTTAGTATCTGGAAGGAATCTATACCTCCAAATTGAAATTTTAAAGAAACCCTGGGTCGAATTTGTTAATATTAGGAACAGGAAGGATCATGGCTAATGATTCTACTATTTAATGGAGATCGTTTATTTATATGTGCTGGGGACGGGTTTTGATACAAACTTAACATCAGCGAGGAGGAGGAAAATATAAGTCAGCACTTTATCTAATATAATATTACTTGACTTTTCCAGTTACGCCACTAGAGCCAAAGAGCTGTCCTTCATCTACTTCCACCGTCCAGTATCACCTGCTGCAGAGGCTCTTCACTGGGTGGAACATGTCATCCAAACTCGAGGAGCTTTGCATCTTCGATCCCCAGCATTGCAAGTGACCTGGTACCAGAAATTATACCTTGACTTAGTGTTTACGATAGTTGTTACTATATCGGGACTTAAGATTTTAATCAAGAGATTATACTGTAAGATGTTTAGGAAAAAATTGGCCAGTAAAAAGAAGAATTAAGTTTACTTTATATTAAAAGATTAAGTACCTACCTATTTTTTTTCTCCTTACATAGACTATCCTATTATCAATCTTGAAAGTTATGTACAGAACGGCAGAACGGATTTTAATGTTTGGCACCATAGATTATTTAAACTAAATAAAAGCTATCCATTCATCTTGGAAAATGTGTATCTTTAATATAGTGTAATCTCGTCATTTAAACGAGAAATTCTTGTATATTTATATACCTTTATATTCTCAGAATCTCTGAAACGGCTCCAATGATTTTCATGAAATTTAATATGCCCCCTGCGTTTCGGGGGCGATAAATCGATCTAGCCAGGATTCATTTTCAGAAAATGTCATTTTATCCCTGTTTTCAGACAATGATTCATAACAGAAATGCTACACTGGACTCTTCCTGACATCTATTGGCGAGTAATAACACTAAGGCCTTAGTAGATGGCGTCCGAGCAAAGCTCGGTCATCCGGGTACTTATCCTGGTATAAGATAATTATTATGGAGTTTTGACCTTTGCATTATGCGAAAGCCCCTATAACCTTAGGGTTAGATGGACATTAAGGAACGTTTTTGTATCATACCCTGCATAGTGCATACCCAATTTTTTTGCTGGCTGTATATTTAATGGTTCAATAATGTGGCAAACGTGACAGTTGATTCGTGAGGGTCGAGACATGTCACAATTACGAAAAGCCGTAAAAATAATACCGAAACATAAAAAAATGTAATGAACTTCTTTTTATTTTTTATACGTAGTCAGTCGTAAGCCATAACCTGAAATTTGTTTTAGTAGTAGTTTAGTGGACGGAATCAATGATGTAATACCTATGTAGGTACAGATACATAAAGACGTAGAGACAGATGTACTTAAATATCTATGGATGAAATTTATAAATTGCACGCAGTTATAAACATTTATAGTAATTTTGCTACATTCAGCGCTTTTAAATTTTTTATTCTTCGAGTCCAACCTAATGCCAGCGAAGGGAACATTGGATCATTTTGGAGATTCCCATCTTTAAATCTATACTAATATTATGGAGCCGCATATATGCAAGATTTATTTTTACTGAGGTAAGTAACTATTTGTTACAATTTTTGGTTAATTTTTGGTTGGTGCTTTCAAAGAAAATAAGTAATGTCTATATGTATTTAATTAAAAAAGAAATATTGTAATAAATATGGTTCTCCGCGACATTTTTGGCCAGCATTTGGGTAATGTATGGGGCAAACCTTCAAGCTGAATTATAACCACTGAATTAGAATATGTAACGTTTTAACTCTATAGGATATGAGGACATAGTTCTCAATCAGCTTGCAAGATTTGACCCTTACACACTTTTAACAAGGAAAAAATCTTGTAAAAAAGACTATAAAGAGTTGTTTAAGACAGGACACAAACAACTTATATTACGTAAAGTTGATATTACAGCCAGACACTTATTTTTATTTGTTACTGAGTAGGTTTAAGCAGTTATATTGTTGCAAATATAAAGAGTTACATACTTATCTCTTTATTTGTCGCAATATTGCTTATCTATCTGATAACAAAAATGCATCAGGGTTAGCCTGTTATGGCTCCTTCACACTACGCCGCCGCACAGACAACGTGTTCCGTGGACTATACTGACAATATCACTGTCACCTGTCACTAATTTATGACTAGCACATATTCGGCCGCATATGTCATTCGCATCGGGCTCTCATAATATATTTCATACAAATGCGGCGCGTTCGGCACGTACGGTGCGGATATAATTATGTGCGTTTAGCATTAGGTATGGTGCTAGAAATCGTTTTCTTACAGATGATCGTGAGGTTATATGTATTATTAGCATAACGACTAAATAGCAATATTTAGGAATAGCAATATTAAATCAATATAACTATACATTTCGACTTCAATGTTGTATTAAATAAATATTTTATATTTCAATACAATTTGAACATAATAATTTCCTAAATTGTTTGTGGTATACTCTAAGAACATCTTTGTGTTAAATATTTTGTTGACCCAAACAAAACTTAACTTGAAATTTAAAAACCGAATACATTTCAATAAAAAAATAGTAGTAAAAGCTCACATTTGATTTTAAATTTCCACTTACTAGATAATTTATTTAAATCATAAACAAATACACGCACACACACGCACACTCTCACACACACACGCACGACACACGCGCAAAATACACTATACGAATATTACATAATATTAACACACGTAAAACACTTTAGCATACAATTTAGGGTAGTAGAGTTACTTTTAGGGTATAGCCGGCCGATGTAGCAAGTTCTCACTGATTTCTCGCCAATATTACTAGTTTATATTATTAGTTTGATATCCACTAATTATAGGTTCATAGTTATAATTGCATTTTATCACTATTTTATGTTATATTTTGTTTTAATTCTCATTTCTTTAATAGTAAGCTAGGGACTATTATTATTATTCTTAATTGAATTCGAAATTGCAGTTAGATTAGTCACTAGGAATGCATGTGTTGCGCCGCTCGCCGACCTACACGCGACTAACGGGCGCACTGAAAATCAGAGGACGTAGGAAGTACCTGCTACTTGCTACGCCGTACTCTGAGTGCGACCCTTTTCCGGCATGCTGGTAGATGCAACTCCGAATACAATTTATAATTGTTGATATAGTAATAGATATACCACTGTTTTTTAACATTGTTGCAGTGCCTATGTCGGATTAAATGTTTCTTTCTTTCTTTCTTTCAAATGCAGTATTTTACAATTCAGTTCAGAGTCGACCCTAGAAAATGTAAATTAAAATATTGAGTGCAGATAATCCGTTATACAAGATAATTTTTGCTAGCGGAGAGAGGCGAGATTAATATTTTATCTCATTTACAATCCATATATTTATCAAAGAAATGTAACATTGCAGTGTAGAGCTTGTTCGGTATTATACAAGAACATCTTTTAAATATCTTGTTGATAAGTGCAATAGACTATGTTGATACTTACAAATTATGTCACTCGAAAATTTTTAAGTTAAAAAATTTGTAACGTATTTGTAACATTTCTTTTTAAATAGAAAAGGCAAAATCGGTAAATTTTTAATTTTATTTACTTAGCCAAAATGATTACGTTTTGAATTTTTGTTGGTCTCTCTGTAATATCATGCTGAAACTACTGTGTTAAAAATGAGGTACCTACTTGGCAAATTGACAACATGATTAAAGGCCTTAGTAGTGACTATCTGGTGGCTCATCTACCCATATATCAGCTAGTTACATAAAAAATATATACCTAGACCCAAAAATCATTCCCTTCCAGATAATGTTGGCATTGAATATTCTCTTCATATCTGTGCTTTACGCAACACATACATGTGAAGCCTACAGAGTATTAGTAGTGTTTCCCGTTGCAGTGAAAAGTCATTCCATTCTTGGAAATGGAGTCGTCACGCATTTGTTAGAAGCTGGCCATGAGGTTTGTATTCAAATTACATTTTTGGCTTAAAATTTTAAGAAATATTATCATTATCTTATGCTGTTATTTTAGTGTTTAATTAATAGCAACCGCCCTAAATTTGATTCTGGAATCCCATACCTTAATTCCCTTAATGCCCACTTGAAAAATTTTTTATGATTATTTATACTTTAAATTGGTAATATTTTTTGAACTGATAGAAATAAAACCAACACTAAATTCATTATTATTCCCAGTCAAAAGAAATACAATAGAAGATACAAGATACAAGACACATATACAATAGAACAAACGCTCAAATAAACAGACCAAAAAAATTGCATAAACCATTGTAGTATTTTAACAATATCTTCCATTTACACATATCGGTTACTTACAAACAGTTCACAAAAAGGGAAGTAAGTATTTGTCAAGAGATGTAATAACCACGTATACCCCTTTCAGGTGACCTACGTGACCCCTTTTCCGAAAAGTCTGAAGCAACATCGATTACTCAGAGAAATTGACGTTACCTCCTTAAAAATCTTATTTCCAGGTATATTTTTATTACTTCTACTTTTGTCCTCTTCACCTTACGTTGAAATAAAGAAACCAAATCATTTATTTACCATTTTCCATCCAACATTAAATTTTTTTATCCCCAATATGACAGAATCTGAATACGTTAAATTAATATTTGTTAAGAAGAAAAGGACGTTTTTAAAGCGCTATCGCAAAAAAGCGCATCTTACAGAAATACTATCGGAAATTCATATCCAATTTTGACTAAACTGTATGGTAATTCAGCAATTTGACCTATAAATACCCAAAGTACTTATGGATCAAATATGGGCATTTGTGGATAAATTATATGAGGATAATTTCGTTACAGATATAAATAGCATTGAAATATTAATCAAAAATAAAATCAAACTAAAGCAAGCTGATATGGTGTCAAAGTTCTTTGATGTCGCTATATCTTTATTACAACACGAAGAAGTTACAAGATTGTTCAACGATCCCGAAGAACAATTTGATGTTGTGATAGCTGAGTGGATGTTTTCAGAGCTGTATAGTGGGTGAGCAAATTTAAATAACACCACAGAATCCTAGAAGTTATCGAAGAATATTTTTTCACCAACATATCTGATGGTGAAGCAGTTTTAATCCAAAGTCATAAATTACCATCAACCAAACGAAAGCAAAAGCAAAGATTGGGCGCCTGATTTGAACCAAAATTTATTTTTGTTTAAAATTGGGGAATTTTTATTTGTGATTTAACTGCTAGCATGTTATAATTATCTAGTTATTTTATGAATACTATTCCAAGTTTTTTTACTGTTATACATCCACCCTCCAAAAAGGTTGTTCGTGTCTGATGTTTGTAACTATTATGAAGATCAAGGTTTTCTATAACAGTGATATTTGTTTCCAGGATATCAGCTGTATTTAACTGTCCATTTATTTGGGTATCCACAGCAGACCCTCACTGGATGGTATTGAAGTTAATTGATGAGATTCCAAACCCTGCTTACAACAGCGATACCCTTTCCGGTAATGTAGCACCATTCTCGTTCATGCAACGTGTTCAAGAACTTATTACGCTGATATCAGGACTTAGCTTACAATATCTGTAAGTAAGCAAATAAATGAATATTCATCCAGGAATTATAATCATTGATCAAACTCATTTTTATCTTATTTATTTATGATAAAATTTACAGTTACGTATATGGACTTGAAGAAAACGAATATAAACGTCTATTAGTGCCTATCATCCGAAAAAGAAGACAAGAGATACCAGATTTTGAAGAACTACGTTACAATGCATCTTTGATTTTGGGTAATTCTCATGTGTCACTGGGAAATCCTACGCGTCTACCACAAAACTATAAGTCTATTGGAGGATATCATATTGATAACAATGTTAAACCTTTGCCAAAAGTAGGTCCCTATTTTTAAAATTATCACAGAATATTTAGGTCAGAAGAGTCACTCCGTAAAATCATTTAAATAAATAGCACTCTTGCTCCAACTCAATAAGGTGTAATTCAGGTCACACAGCGCTAATCACCAACATTATTAAATTGCCTCTCTTTCTAACGCTATCTCTTATCCGCTGTGGCAATGTATGGGTTGTATTTTTTTAAGAATATAATTAATATGAAATTTTAATTACCAGATATGTGTCCATGTTACTTTTCGCATCAAGTCCGCTGCAAACTTGACAAGTAAACTTGGTCATGTATGGCCAGCAATGCGATTAGTATTTTATTATACCAATATTTCGACCCAGTCACGTGGATCATGATTCGTGGTCATTTCGATTCGATTCAAAACACAACTTATTTAATTTTAACCAGGAATTAAAAGCAATATTGGATAATGCCAAACATGGACTCATATACTTCAGCATGGGAACTAATTTACGAAGCAAACATTTACCAGAGGAGATTAAAGTTAAATTACTACAAATGTTTGGAAAACTGAAGCAAACAGTACTGTGGAAGTTTGAAGAAGATCTACCGAACAGACCGGATAATGTTTATATCACTCATTGGGCTCCACAACAAAGTATTCTTGGTATGTGATTTAATTTCTTCAGGCAGTTATGTAGTACAAGAATTACAATAGTGTAAATAGGCAAAGACGTTTAGTTACCTTTTTTTATCCACTGTCTTTCAACCTCTTGCCCTTTTGTTCAGTATTATGATATTTTTTGTCATTTTTATGTCATATTAGAACTGTGCCAAACTATAAGCCAATAGAAAACGTTTAAAATTTTTGATTCCTGTAGGCACTTTGGAATAAAAAGCATAATAGGTATTTATTATTTTCGTTAAAATATTCGTTAAAAATTTCGAGTGGATTCATAATCTACTTCGAATTTTGCCACCTCAAACATACGGCTTAGGTTACTACGAGTACACCGTTAGTTCTAACAACCACCTATAATTTTGTTTATTATAGCATGCTTTCAAATTTTTTATATTATCTTTATTTCTTCTTTCAGCTCATCCCAATTGCATTCTATTCATCACTCACGGAGGCCTGCTATCCACGATAGAGGCAATTCATTTTGGCAAACCCATCATCGGAATTCCTGTATTTGCCGACCAGTTTAACAACGTCGACCGCATTGTGAAGTTAGGATGTGCAATACGAGTTGATTTGTCATATACTATGACCGATGAACTGGAAAAGGCTATCATTGATATCATCGCTGATCCTAGGTAATATTTATTAGATGCGTACTATGAAAGACTAACATTAAATTGAAAGGTTTACTCGGCTCCTTTGTAAAGTTATCAACAGAATCCGAACCTTAAAGACGTTCAACCAGAATGCCAGTTTCAATATGACCACGATGCATTATCTTGTGTCTCTTAAGTACTATAAAATGTTACAAAGTGAATTGTCTCTCTCATAAGTTTCAAGTAAAAAAATCCTATAATTTATTGGGCGTTTTTACAGATACACATCTAATGTGAAACAGCGGTCTGCTATTTACCACGATCGTCCAATTTCTCCGGGCAAAGAGCTAGTACACTGGGTAGAGTACGTGGTTCACACTGGCGGAGCTCCACACCTACGATCCCATGCATTGATGTTGCCCTGGTACCAGAAATTCTATTTGGACCTGGCAATCGTAGTGATCATGATGGTATTTGCTGTAAAAATAACGATAAAGAAGTCGATAATCTGGCTATTGAAGAAACAGAAGGATAAAGTGCAATAATTTTAGATCATTTTTCTTGCTCTTGGTATTTAAATATGTTGGTTATTTTTAATATATGTATAGTGTATAAAGACAAATTGTTAAATAGATAACAACGATAGAATAAGAAAATGTTATAATATTCACATAGAATAAAAATGATCGTTGTGAGATTATTTCTTAAAAGGTATAAACAAAATAAATAATACTAATACCAATTCAAAAGACTTTCACCATTTACATTGTCAACTCTCTGAAACTTAGTCTAGAAGTAGCGCATTTGTTGTGTCGGAAGAAAAGCATCATGCTTATCGAGGTTAGAGATTAGTTCTGAATTCTTATCCGCGATTGACATTAGCTATCAACATGATACCTTTAGCGTATAAGCATTTAGCATATATTGTTCATTGTTATTCTCGAGGTTTATTGCAATGGCTGCAGTTGTGTGAGATGATGAGATACTAGTGACGATTGATAAATATAGTTGCAGTAGGTACTTATTTATAATATAACTCCTTGAGTTGCTTCATTCAGAGTTCCAAAGTGACTGGATCCAGCTTTGTAAGTATCTTACTTGTATATATAATATAATAAATAATGTTGCACTGCTTGTACTTCGCAATCTGTTTTGTCGGTTAATATTCTTAAACGGTCTTATTTATAAAGTCTACTTTGCAACAATCCGCGTTTAACATGTATGATGGTACTCGTTAATGGGCTCAATGGAGACGCTTTGAGAGGCCTTGTTTTTGAGAAAAGTATTGACAAAACTTATTAAGCGTGCTTTTTATGGAGGGCACGTAAAACCGTTGGTCCCGGTTGTTATCAACAATCATTAAATCATGTCAGAGGATAGGTTCTGGTGGCATGAAAACTTCAGGTTTTGAAGATTTATCCCTCCAGCAATTCGCTCTGGATTAGCGTGGCGGAGTGTGCTCCTCCTCAAGAGAAGAGACCCGTGCTCAGTAGCAGGCCGATAGTAAGTTGAAGCAAAGTTAGGATAGGATATATCTCTGTATATCTCTGATAGGATCACTGATATACCTCTGAAATTAGAAGCTGTGTTACCACAGTAAAGATATTATACCGGCAACGCATCAGTGATGCCTTGAGTGATGCCATGGGCGACGATATTCACTTAACATCAGGTGTATGGTCAGCTCGTTTGCCGGCTATTTTCACAAAAAAATACTGTGGTATTACTAAAGGTACTGAAGGCCAACACTTGAAAATTTATCATTTTGCACATGTAGATAAATATTACGTTCACAAATCATAATACCTAAAAATATCTTGTGATTAACTTCTAAGCATGATTGTCAAAATCTTGTAAGCGGTAATAAATGTTTAGGTATTATTTTTTATTTAATAATATTTACTTCAGTAACAATAAAACTCAACTAGCCGATGAAATTAAGAAGGTTTTACTACAGATATATATATCTCGCTCGCACCGGCGCGCGCTAGCAATCCAACCACGTATGTACCTCTTGCTCGCACCCACAACCAACGCTAGCAATCCAAAACAACTCGAGAAAATGCTGTGCGTATCACGCATCTTCATCATGTCCCTTTTTGGCTGTCGCATCGTATATTTTACTTACATATTTTTTTCTAAATGCCCATTAGAAGTATAACTTCAAAAACTGCTAGTTTGCAAGCCAACATGATAATATTGTTTTGAATATTTTACACAATTTACCATTGAAAAGCAAGCGATTAAAAATATCGTAAAGTTTTAGTGTCCACGAATAATGATAAGGGCCAATGGTTATTTCGTTATTTGTCAGTTTAATCTCTTACTAATTTGTCTAGTCAACTTCGATTACTTACTTTAAAGTATAGCAAAAATTCCTACGCGTGAGTTTGCCTTTTTAAAGATAATTATTTATACATAGATTTGATGATTTGACTTTTTCCTTTGTAGAAAATGTTTAGAGTAAGCTTACTCTTCATATATCTTCTTTCATCGTCGCACACATGTGAAGCCTACAAAGCTTTGGTTGTTTATCCTCTGCCTGCGAAGAGTCACTCCATTTTAGGAGATGGAGTTGTGAGACATTTGCTGGAAGCAGGAAATGAGGCAAGCCAATACCAAGTTAATGCTTCTTAATAATCTGTACTTTAATCATCTTGTTTTAAAAAGTTGATAAATCGTAGTTAAAAAGTAGTCCTTTCTCAATCTTATTGTCTCTCTATCTCTAGCGTTATACTGTTCTCGAATTAACGCTAATTGTAAACAAAGGCATAATACCCTATTACTTAGTAATGTGTAATTGAATCATGTTCTAGGTAACTTACATCACAACTTTCCCAAATTCGCTGAAACATCCAAATCTTACGGAAATTGACATCAGTTCATCGAAAAATCTTCTTCCAGGTGCGTTTTATTGTGAAATTTTGATAAAGTTATTTCAAATCTGTTAAACAGAGCTTGGTCGATGTGGGTTTTATATTTTACACTGGGGAAGAGATATAGTTGTGAAACTGGTAAATGGCTTTTTTGACGTGATAACGTCTTATAAATCGATGAACTCCGGCTGCACACACGAAAAGTATCACGTTCCGCCTGAGCCTGAGCGTACAAACGAGAGCGCGGAACAAGCGATAGAGAGGCACGATCGTTCCAAGCGTTGGCTTGTGACACATTTATTAAATCTCTCTTCTCGCGTGACGTCAGTGCTAGCAGTTCGAATAGTTCTGCTACTGAAACGCCTGTAACTCCTTTTTTGTATTATATTATACAAAATAATGATAATTCAGTGATAGTATTGTAATTCAATTCAATTCATAAAAGTATGCAATTTTTCACCAATGTTTCTTTATGACGTTATCACGTAAAACTATCGTTCATAAACCGACTTTACAGACAACCAATTTTTGGGTATTGAATCCCATGGGGCTTTCGCTTTCGCCACCCGGCAAACATATGAACATGCAAAACATGAGGCAAAATGTGAACATAAAAATTTCTAATACGTCGAAATACTGTTACAAAATTAATTTGCTTGATAGTAACTTATAAAGAAAACTTATTGTTAACAAAGTTTTGAATTTTTTCCAGACAATTTAATAAACATAGAAAAAATGATGGAAAAAGAAACGAATATCGATGACTTGTCTCTATTGGTGAAGTTGTTCTTCAACTTACAGGTTGCTTTACTAGAACATAAAGATGTTAGGAATTTTTTGAGTGACCCTAAAGAACAATTTGATGTTGTGATTGTTGAATGGATGATACTGGAATTATTAACTGGGTAAGTTAATTTACTTAAACTTAATAACTCCATAAAAATATGTTCAAATCTTCATTTGAATGCAACAGAATTTGTGAATGCTTTGGTTAATGGTGATAAGATAAGATAAGTAATGAATGACACCTCTTCTTGTATGATTGATAACTACTGTGATTTGATACGCATAAAATAATACATCATCAACGCGTAGCAGACTGAAAACGAAGCGGAATCGCTTCATAACCAGCTCTCCGATACTGTCACCAAGATTTAAATAGGACGTAATTTAACCAGGTTATGTACAGGGTGATCACTGCTACCAAAGTTATTGTTATTAATGTTTCAATTACATATTTAAATTGCCGATATATTTATGATACTTCCATTTCAGAATATCTGCTGTATTCAACTGTCCCTACATTTTAGTGTCACCAATTGATCCTAATTGGATGATATTGAAGTTGATTGATGAGCTACCAAATCCTGCTTACACTGGTGATCTAACATCTAATAATGTAGCACCATTTTCATTCATGGGTCGGTTAGAAGAACTTTTTAAAATGATTACGGGTCTTGGTTTCCAATATTTGTGAGTATCTTGTTGCGTTTATGAAATCCTTATTTCTAGGTTCAAATATTTGTAAATCTTTAATTATTGATCTCTAATTTTTACAATTATAATTGTTAACGATTATCAGACCCTATAACGTTAGCAAAGACCAATTTTACTGTGATGATATTACCTTAAGTCTCTATTGAATTTTTATTTACAGCTATGTATCTGGCAGTTTACAAAAAGAGTATAATAGGTTGCTGGTACCCATCATTAGGAAAAGAGGCCTCAAAGTTCCGAATTTTGATGAACTTCGTTATAATGCATCATTAATTCTGGGAAACTCACATGTTTCCATGGGACAAGCAACGCGTTTACCGCAAAATTATAAGGATGTCGGTGGTTACCACATTGATACTAATGTCAAAGCTTTACCAGAGGTAAGCATTTCTATATCCAACTATTGTGGAGCAGTTTGCTCTGTGTTCTAAATTTTGTTTTACTTTTTAATAACCTACCGATGAAAAAAGGAGGGTGTTATAAGTTTGATGTGACTGCTTGTGCGTAACCGTCCCTTCATGGCATTGTAGTCCTAAACGAATGGAGCGATTATGATGTGGTTTTTTTATTGCGAAGCTGAAGTGATTAATACAAATCAGTATAATATCATAATCAAATATAGCGTTTGTCACTCAGAGATAATGAAGCTTTTTAAGCGTGAAAGAATTTTTGAAATCGGTCTTTTTTGTATCGGTAGTTTTGAGTTTATCCATTAACTCTTCATATACTATAACTGTAGAAAACAATACTGTCGGGGCTTTTATAATTTTAAAATTTATACATAGTTATATTCACTTCATCCATATGCAATCTATACCTATCTATCAATGTAAAATTCTATGTCAATATTATAAAGATGACATTTTTTCGTTTTCCGCGTTGTTTGTAAAGTTTTACTTAATTGTATGAGCAACAAGTAGACAGTTAGCTCATCGCTGACTGTACATTTTGTTTTTGGCTATCATCACCTAAAAATCCCATAGACCATACCCTTTAGCACTTAAAATAGGATAAATCCAGGAAATTGCGCAGAAAACGCTTCACACTCACACTCGCCTTACACTAAGATTCCCTGCGTCGTGGATGCCATGGACAACACACAAAAACCAAACTAAACAAACAAAGTACACACGCAGACTGAAAACAGCAATCGAACTCATCATTCTCCGCATCGCTGGGAATCGAACCCAGGACCCTTGGCGCGGCGATCCAGTATGGTAACCATTGCCCAACACCTGCCGTCAATGATGATAGTTTCAATAATATCAAGTGATTTATAGCAAAAAGAAGGAACTCATACTAAATAATATAAGTTATCTCTTATCACAGGACTTGGAGAAACTATTAGATAATTCAAAGCACGGATTGATATACTTCAGCATGGGATCAAATTTACGGAGCGGAGACATGCCGGCACAACTAAAAGCCGATCTATTTAAAATGTTTGGTAGATTAAAGCAAACGGTACTTTGGAAGTTTGAAGAAGATCTGCCAGATAGACCGAACAATGTTCATATCGTTCAATGGGCTCCACAGCAGAGCATTTTAGGTAAATGGTTTATTTTATACTAATACGTTTATTGAAAATCTCCTTTTTACCACGATTTTACGTGGGGTCTTGTCTGTTTGGTGGAAATTTTGTAATAAACTTTACCATATGATTATGATGACAATACTAGGTAAGGAATTGTTTTTCATTTCAGCTTTGTTTTTATTTATTTCAATATCAAATGGCACTGGTCTTTGTTTCATGTTACATAAATTATAAATGTCACTTATTCTTATTAGGTTATTTTTAAAATTTACTTCTTGAGATTCCGCACATTTAGTGGATACAAAAAAGTTGTATGACGCACGCATTCTCACAAATGAAGAGATCAAAAAATTTAAAAGCAACAATGATGAATAAAATAAATCAAAATACTATTTTGTGGAGAAACAAATTCATGCTTTGAGAGGAGATTCTCGTTTGACATGAAACGACGTTTCAAAAATGCTGAATAGCCCTAAATTCATTTACACTTTTCAATTTTTAATTGTTATCATTCAATTGTGTTAATTAGTTTTACAATTTCTAATGAATCCTTTCAGCACATCTAAACTGCCTTCTCTTCATCACTCATGGAGGACTATTGTCAACGACAGAGGCAATTCATTTCGGCAAACCCATCATCGGGATTCCAGTCTTTGGCGATCAGTTCAACAATGTAGACCGAGCTGTGAAACGAGGTTTCGCGAAAAGAGTTGATCTATCTTACACAATGGCTGATGAACTAGAGAAGGCTATAAACGATATGATTGCTGATTCCAGGTATATTTTACTAGCCGTATTGGGGTGGCTTACAGTACTAACCCCAATCCTACGACGGATGGGCAGTATTGATAGTATTACATTGGTAGTATTGATTTTAATTGTTAATTATTACTATTATTATTTCTCCATGGGGTTCGCCTGGATAGCTACAACCCTTGAGCACGAATCAGCCGCCAAACGACTTGTCGTGTTCCGGCTGGATGCTTGAGAGCCAGTTCTTTCTTTCTTGCTTTTTCTTCTCTCTTTCTTGGCCGGCAACGCATCAGTGATGCCTTTGGTGTTGCTGATGTCCATGGGCGATGATAGCCACTTACCATCAGGTGTTAATTAACTAACATAAGTACATCTTTCACATTATTAAGTACATATCTTTCTTCATTCCAGTTACACCACCAAAGTGCAACAACTTTCGTTCGTCTACCACGACCGTCCAGTCCCCCCCGGCAAGGAGCTGGCGCACTGGGTGGGTCACGTGGTCCGAACTGCCGGAGCCCCACATCTCCGCTCCCCGGCACTCATGGTGCCTTGGTACCAGAAATGCTATCTGGACCTTGCAGCCTTGATCATTGTGATCCTATGGACTATGACACTAGTGACAAATAAAATAAGGACCATGTTTTTAAAGGAACAGCAGAAGAAGAAATTTCTGTGAATATTGTTACAGCTGTGGTTACAGCCAACAAACTGCTTTGCAGTTTGGCAGACATGTAAAGAATGAAATTATACTTGTTTATTAAAGTTATTTTATAAATAAAAATGTACATGAAAAGTAATACATATTATTTTACATACAAAAATTGCAATCTACTGCTTAAAACGTAAATATACAAATATATGAAATATGAAATTTAATTATTTGGTATCCTTTGAAATGAATACCAATGTTTATGAATTTTCATCCACAATTTCAACAACTCTTCCGTCATTATCACTATTATCATTATATTCCAAAAGTAATATTATAGAGGTGATATATGAAATAATAAACAGAGGTATCGGTTACGTTAACAGTGTCGTGAGTTCAATGGTTTTTTTCCATCTCAAAAATGCCCAACGCGCCTAAAGAAGTTTTCACTTCAAAAATGTTCCTGCTGAATGCTCGATGAAGAAAGGGTAGGGAAACGAGAATTGTAGGGGAGAGAGCACCGACAACGAAATATCATATGGGGGTACACATAATGGGGGTCTATCTAGCCCTTGATAGTTACTTCCAAAGCCTTTGTCAACAGATGGAATTACAACAGAGCTGTGATGGATCAAAAAACGTGTCATTTATTCGTCCAGTAAATCGAGGTGTACCGCAAGGGTCTATTCTAGGTCCTTTGCTGGTTATATTGTACAGCGCTGATATTGTCAATAGTATAAAACATTGCAAATATCACATGTATGCTGATGATCTCCAGATCTATATATCTACTAAACCTTGCGATACTAGTGAAGCGGTAGCTAAACTGAATTCAGATTTGGAACGCATATCCAATTGGTTTAACACCCCAATGGTTATTTAAATCACTTAACGGTTATTTAAATCGCTTCTTAGTGCAGAATTACAAAAATTCACTCACAGAGTCAGTTTAAGGACGAATAAAGTTAAGTATGCAAATACATTAACTAATTATTTAATGTTGATTAACATTGTAGTTTCCATTGAAAACCATTCTAATTTTATGAGGCATTTTATTTTTTATCACAGTTCACCTTCAGACAATCAAATCACAATAGTTTGATAAACATATACGAGTAATAGAAAATTATGCATTTTGGTCATACTAAGTACAGTTTACTAAATACTAATGATATCAATTTCACACAGTACTTTCTCAAGCGACTTTCTTCCGCTGAAAAACAACATGATATTGCTTTCTTCTATAAACAAATAGCTTGACGCTATAAAACGCACAAAGGATAAAGAAGATGACTACTGCTAGAAGATCGAGGTACAACTTTTGATACCAGGGCACCAGGAGAGCTGGAGAGCGCAGATGAGGGGCTCCCTGGGTAGCTACCACATGCTCCACCCAGTGGACTAAGGAAACACCTGGTGGGACTGGAAGATCGTGGTATATAAAGGAAACTTCTTTTGCTTTGGCTCTGTACCTGGAATGACATATAATAATGTTTTTATCTGGCTTTAAGTCGTAATACATGTCGCATCCTCAGTGGAAAAAAGCATAAGTCGTCTTACGTTGAATTTTAGTTATTAATATGATTGGAAAGAGGGACAAAAGCTGCATGTGCTCAATTTTTTTCAAATTTTTATCAGTAATCTTGACGGTTTTGTGCAAGAAATCGTAATGTAAATTCCTTTGACTACTTACTGACATTTTAACAGTTTTTTGCTCTCCTGTAAAATTCCAATTTTCATCTTTCTACTGAGCATGCGATGTATGTAGATGCTAGACTAGGTAGTAAGCCTTTTAAGGCACGAAATAATTAAATTAAATTAAAGTAAAAAAAAATTAAAAGCACAAGAAAGGTTTACGTAATTAATGTCAATGAGTCCTAAATAGGTAATTAATTTGGAACTCATTTGACCTTTTGACTATCAAAGACGTTATCGCAAAATAATTATGTCCGCAGTTACGTCATGTTGCCGTTATCACTCAAGTAATAGGTTCTTGACTCTAACTTGTTCATCGTTATCTGATCCAGGCGAAGAAGGGCAAGTTCAATTTCATAGATTATTGGTAATCTATGTTTAATTTATACGAAAACTGAAGTAAGGCGAGAGCGATTACAAATATATTATAACGCAAAAAGGGTATTAACCTTTTGCATCCCAAAAATATGTCGTAAGAGGCGACTAAATAGTCGGTTAGCATTAAATATGCGGCAAAACTATTCATACAAACGCCGAAGTACATTCGTTAGCGTGATTCAGACACTTGAGCAGCGCCATCTAGTATTTAGTATTTGCATTAAAAAACTATTTATGATTCTACAAATTTTGTTAAAAGTCATCTAGACCCAAACAAAATCTCTACCTTAACTCCATTTTATAGAATACTAGGCTGTGCCACGCGATTTCACCTACGTTAATTTGTGGAAAAAATTTGCTACTAAAATATATTATGATGTTATTTATTCTATAGCCTTCCTCGATAAATGGACTATCAAATACAAAAATAATTTTTCAATTCCAACCAGCAGTTCCCGAGATTAGCGTGTTCAACCAAACAAACTCTTCAGCTTTACAATATTAGCATAGATAAAAAAGTAAAAAGAAATAAAAAGCTTACTCTTTTCATGAAATTTTCTATTTACTTACTGGTCATCAGTTAGAATATCCACGATAGCTGCCTTCAGATCCTTAGCAAAATTGTTGCTCAGCATGACCTTCTTAGCAAACCCACGCTTCACAACTCTATCGATGTTACTGAACTGGTCATAGAAGACGGGAATGCCAATAATAGGTACTTCATGATGGACAGCTTCTAGTGTCGAAAGGAGACCTCCATGTGTGATGAACAGAATGCAGTTTGGATGAGCTGAAATAATCAACAATCTAAAAGTATAGGTTTTTATATGGGTTAGGTTTATGTTTTCCTTTTACCAATAAAAATAAATACCATAAAAGTATTTTATCAATTAAAATTGAAATAAATGTTATTATTTAATTCAAATGTAAGTCAATTACGTCAATAATCTTAAATTAAAATTTAAAAAACCCCACCAACAGTTTTATTTACACTAAATAAAACTAAATAAAATATAATAATAATAATAATAACAATACCTAAGCATCTTCGCCATAGTTTACAAATTTTAGACCTAAAAGACACACTCTACATCACTTTCCAAAAAGCCGTAATTTTAAATACTTGCAGAATTGTGAGAAAGTTCTTACAAATCGACATCAATGAATGAAACACACACGCACACATTATAGATACAACTTTATAATCTGCATTTACTTGGCCCTGGCCCGTAAATGTGGATAAAAACCAGCCCAAGAGCTGAGAAATAGGTATATAATAATAATAAACTCATCTTTCATACAAAAAAACTAAAACAAAATCGCTTCATCCGTTTGGGAGCTACGATGCCACAGGCAAACATACAGATCCACAGATACATAGATACAGAGACACAGATACATAGACACGTCAAAATTATAAGACCACAATTTTTTCGTCAGGGGTTAAAAAATTGTTATAAAAGAACAAAATTGTGTAACTTCTGGGAACATTATTCCACATTTCAAGGTGCACTAAAAAAAATATTCTGAAAATATTGCCGTAAAATACCTATGTCTCCAATATATGGGTGAAACGTTATTCTTTTATAAGTGGGGTGATGGTGGTAGGCAGAAAAAAATTCACTTCTTTGGATTACTAACTATTTCAAAGTTACTTCAAAACGTCTTCTATTATTAAGATGACACTTACCTAAAATACTTTGCTGAGGTGCCCAATTCAAAATATGAACATTCTGTGAATGTTCCTTTATATCTCCCTCAAATTTCCACAGCACCGTATAATTGGTTTCACGAAACATCTCTATCAGGTCTTGTAGGATAAATTTTGGGAAGCTCTTACTCTTCAAATTGGATCCCATGCTAAAGTATATCACTCCTTCTTTCGCATTATCCATAATATTTTTTAGATCCTGAAACGTTTAACGACTGATCTAGTGATTGGAACTGTCGATTTTGTGTTCCATCTGAAATATGGAAGCGCACAAAAAATGAATCTACAAAAAACCGCGATTGAAATTATTTAACTCGGTCTATTACAAACATATTACAAACGATTGACGGGCAATTTTGACTACTTCAGGCAAGTTAATATTTAAAAACCTTTTATAGTGTCCATGCATTAAAGCAAAAAAATGTGAATGTTGAGGAATTCCTTCGTCTAGAGCCAACCCTGAGTGTAGAATCAGATCATCAGATCACATCAGATCCTCTTTAGGGTAAGGAGAATTAGGTCTAATTATGCTTGAGAGATTTGACCCACGCACACAGAGTAATCTAAAGTGGATCTCACCTTTGGCAATGGTGCTGGGTTATCATCCACATGATACCCGCCAACTGGGATCAGATTCTGTGGAATACTTAATGATTGCCCCAGAGCGCTATGTGAGTAGCTCAGCATGAGAGACGCGTTATATCTCAACGAGTCATAAGGCACGACGTTCCCATGTTTTTTCATTAGAATCGGTCCGAACAATCTGTTGTAGATGGCTTTTTCGAGACTGTCGTAATAACTGAAAAATGTTGTAATAAGATGTGAAATTTGATTACGATAAAAAATTTATCCAACCCTAAATATTACCAGAAATAGTTTCCACCAACGGAACAAAAGTAATCATTAACTATGACCCTAGTTTAGACACTCGTCATAGATTAAATACAATAGTTTAATAATCATAATTTCGAACATATCGTGTTTGAGATTGGTTATTGACTAAACGCATATTCGAACTCTGGGTGGAAAAACAATAGCAGTCAAAAGGTACTTACAAATAATAGTTCAGTTGATACGAAATCTGGAACCAAAGATTCCGTACTCGCTCCAAAAAAGTAAAAGGTGGTGCGATATTAAGTTCAAAATTGGCTGAATACGCTGGGTTTGTTGGTACATCGATCAGACTAGTAGCGACGAAGTTGGGCTCAAATGGAAACATCCAAATGTAGGGGCAGTTGAACACTGCTGCAAACCTGAAGCATGAAGAACATAAATAGTAAAGAAGTAATAATAAAAAACCGAATATTGTTTACATGTATCGCTGATACAGTTAAGACAATTTTTGTCCTCTACCGTTTCGGCAAGTTAATTTATCATAGAGGAGAAAAAACAGCACAGCATATTATAACTAGCTCTCTTATCCTTGAAAACGTAAAACAAACAATTCATGATTTTAGAAGGTTTGTAGCTAGCCGGGAAGTGAATAACTCTCACCTCGCAAAGAGCACATAGCCCCAAGTAGCACATCGAGTACACCTTTGCATAATTGCAATAGGGATGTTGACTAATTTTAAAATTCAATTTTATTTTATAGTACCTGAATGTTCACGAAAAAAATATTATAAAAATAATAATATTCCATTTAAAAACAAAAATTGATAAACAGAAATCAATATAAAATTTCCCACTAAAAACGTCACGTGACGTCACTAATCGATATTCAATACTAGCCGTTTAATGAAGTTTGTTGATTTTGCTTTTAAACTATGCTTTTAAAATATGAACAATGACGTCATATTCTCAAAATAGCGTTTGAGGTCACGTACAGTAAGTACATTTTTAACATTTTAAATTAATGATATTTAATTTATTGTGATTGATTTCCATAAAACAATAATATTTTATGCCTTTAAATGTTACCACTAATACTTGAAAGTGACTTGAAACATAAATTTATATTAATTTACAATTAGTGTCAACATCCCTATTAACCTCAACGACCTCCAACAGAAGCAGCATAGAGCTTGGCTTGCCCTATGCAGTCCCTGTATCATTTTTTGTTGACGGACCCCCATTTTAACTTTCGCTGTCAAATTTCATGGAGAAAAAAAGGGTGCCAAAAGTAGCGGTCTTAGGGCAGCACCTGACATTTATTTGTTTTGAAATGTAGCGAAGTATGTCTATAAAAGGGCAAGGGTTGATTAAGAAGGTACACCAAATGCAAAGGACTTTGATTTGGACTCAATTATGGATAGAGATGATGGTTGCTTAGACATGCTATTACATTTTTAGTACAATTTTCTTAATCTTTAGTATGAACTTACCCGCTGTAAAGTTCATTAAACATCCATTCAGCTATCACTACGTCGAAGTGCTGATTGAAATCTTCGAGTAGTTTCTTAACGTTGTTATTGTCAATGGCCAGTTGTGATATCTTGCTCATCATTTGGAAGATATTGTGTTGGTCGAGTGTATTCTTTGATTTCATCAGCATTTCTATACTAAACGTATTGTCTGAAACATTGTCTTTATTTGAAGCGAACTAGAAAATTTCTTTACGTCAGACACTTCGCATTCTTGGACAAATAGTTTTTTTATTAGTTTTTTCTTCAGTGACACATAAATATTTTGATGGCTATTTTCACACAAACTCGTATCGTAAAAAATAATTATGAATTACACGAAATATCAATTATGATCTGGCGAATGTAGAAAAAGGTGCTGTTTTTTTCTTGATGTAATTATATCTTTATCTGCTCCTATGATTTCTATACATAGTTTTGCTGACCATATCAAGTGTATTTGTCAAGTTTGCAGTTTAACTTGATGCGGCATCCAGTTTGCATGAGATAGCTATATGCCCAAATAGCCATACCGTGGCCACACACCGCCAAGTTTACTGGATGCCGCGTCAAGTCCGCTGTAAACTAGACAAGTATACTTGATCGTGTATGACCAGCAGTAGTCGCAGTTTCTTGCTGCACTCGTTGACATAAAGTGCGAGCAATGCAAAGCATATTGCGCGCTCACTAGCACTTAGACCTGAGACCTAAGTGGGCTGGCAATATGCTTCGCTCTGCTAGCACTTTACCAGTGCATCGAGGTCATAGATTACCCCGCGAAATACTACGAATACTATAGTATTTTTAACCGACTTCAAAAAAAGGAGGAGGTTCTCAATTCGACCGTATTTTTTTTTGTTTGTCACCTCAGAACTTTCGATTGGATGAACCGATTTTGATGATTTTTTTTTATTCGAAAGCTGGTGCTTGTCATGTGGTCCCACTTAAATTCGAGATCTAACAATGGCATCCATGAGAAAACCATATCTGTCTTAAATTAGCATTAAGTATGTGCGCGACAAATGAACGAATAACTCATTGTCACGCCAACCGATTTCGATGATTCTTTTTTTATTGTTATTGGAAAGGATGTACTTCATACATCATACTTTCATACTTTATTTGAAGTCGATTTCTTTTTTGTTAAAATTTTAGATTATCTAGTTCGTGTATTATAATTACTTATGTGTTATTATTATTAATAGCCGTTTTAAAAATCAAATCACTTGTCTAGCGACTTACAAAAATTTATAACATTCAGAGATGTTTGATACATAGATTATTCAAAACTTGAGTAGGTACCTGCAAAACCTTTTCTGGTAGTGCTAACATCAACGTAACTGAGATTCTGCTGAGGAGTTGTCTTCACAAAGGGTGTGATGTATGTGACCTGAAAACGAAGTTTACTTAAGTTTAAATTATTTTTTGTAAAGGTTTGTTTGTTTTTTAACCGATGAGTAGTTAAGTTATTCCTACCTATTTAATTGTCTTCAACTACTTTGATGTATCTATTATAAGTGTAGTATTTCGAATCAATGTAAAGACATGTCAAATTTCAATAAACTCTTAAAAATCTGTTATTGCATATCATTTACCGTCTGGTTTTTTGATGTTTAGTTAAATTTTACATTTATTCACATTAATCCGACGCTCTATATTTATAATTTCAGTTTTTACTTTAACTTTTATTAATTTCACTTACCTGATGACCAGCTTTTAGCAGATGCCGAACCAGTGCATCACCAAGGTTTCCATGACTCCTGGCAGGATTCGGAAACACCACCAGGATATTATACGCCGAACATAATTCCAAGAAGGTTAATAATATCAGGAACCACCATGCTTTTATTTTGACCTGAATGAATTAAATTATTAATGATGTTATCAAAAAACTAAACTATTTCTCTTAATGATTTTAGAAAAGATCAAACCATTTCAACAGTCAAGCATAATTTATTATGACTCTCCCACCAAGCTTACGTTTCGGTGCACAATTTGAACGGTTAGCAGTTAGCACTAAACTCGACTGCGAGTTTTATAATAATTAACATATTCTTGCGTGTTCACACCTTTTCACACATCGCTCATCATAGTAAACCTCAACTAAGTAATAAGATTTCCTTGCGTATTTCCTTATAAAAACAAGTTATAAATTGATTGCTAAGACGCTTAGTGTGTTATTTTTAGAAGAGTATTCGTATCTATTTCCGTGCCGAGCAGCAGGTAGGTACAATAATATAATAGAATACAAAACACTATCGCACACCAGTATAAGAATGTATATGTGAATTAAAAAATATACAATGTATAATAAACAAAAAACAAATAAATAATGCTAAACAACTGTGTGGAAAAAACTAACTACTTAAATATTATGATGTTTTATAGCCTATATTATAGCCTTCCTCGAAATAATTTTTCAATTCGAACCAGTAGTTCCTGAGATTAGCACGTTCAACCAAACAACAGTAGGTATAGGGGATTGCTGTACTGTGACCAAACAAACTCTTCAGCTTTATAATATTAGATAGTATAGATAGGCGATCTTAGTCGCCGTGTGTTGTATATTTCAATGTTAATAGTACTTTTAAAAACAAAAATCAAAATTTTAACTGACATTTTTCTCCGGTAAGGGTCAATTTCCACTGAGTGAGCAGCGGCACGGCATGCAGCGGATTTTTGGTGCAAAATATTAATTACCGATTGATGTTTCAGTGGGAATACATCCTAAGAATTATTACATACGAGTAACCGCCCTCGCTCTGCTTCGGTTTTTTTTTTATTTTTTACACCTTGGGTTACATTATTGGAGTTTTATTAAGGATCCCTAATTTTTTGAAAATATAATATAGCCTATGTTACTCGGGGATAGTGTAGCTTTCCAACAATGTAAGAATTTTTAAAATCGCTTCAGTAGTTTCGGAGCCTATTCAATGCAAAAAATCAAATCTTTCCTCTTTATTATTATTATAGATTATAGATTATTATTTTCTTGTTACTATTTAGTAATCAACCCCTCTTATCTCTGTATTCCGTGAATCAACCTATACCTGATTACTATAAGTTAACCTTATAATTTTAATGTGTGACATTAGAAGTCTACGAATAACAATTATTATTCATTTATTTAAATTAAATCGGAATATTAATTATAATAATAACAGTTTGGCAGGACGATCCTTGCCGACATACCTATTACATTTTTATAAGTTATCCCGCAGGAATAGATATGAAAGGAAATATTTGATACTATTGTGTACTAAATTGTTAGGCAATTTAGGGTATGTAATTGTTACTGAATTAATTTTACTTCCTTTCAAAGAGTTTATTGTTATATAAATTTTTGTAACGTAAGGTAGGTATACCGTATAAAATATAAATAATATTTAACTTTCCGCACTTCTCCATTTAAACTTTAACTATAGTAGATAAATCATAACACTTAACTAATAAACACAAATAAATAATTCATCTGATGAATGAAATATTCTTATCTTAATCTGTACCAGAATTTTTTTTCCAATTCACGCCGTAACATCGATTTAGTAAGATTAAGACAAAGTATGACTTTAATAATGTTGTTATAACTTACACATTTATATTTATGTTTCTGCATGATAATTATATAACCGATAATATGTCTGTCTATCACAACGCATATGAGATAACTAGCACCATTAACTTATTTGAGGACAATAAAGCAAGTCGCATAAATATCTGTTTGTTCTGGATCATGTAACAGATACGTTAAATATTCATAACACGATCCATACATTTTTATTCCATACATTCTCGATTCTAATCTATCTAATACCTTTAAACGAGCAATTCTTGTATATATATATGTAATTGGAATCTCGGAATCGGCTCCAACGATTTTCATGAAATTTAGTATACAGGGGGTTTCGAAGGCGATAAATCGATCTAGCTAGGATTCATTTTTAGAAAATGTAGTTTTATCGGTGTTTTCAGGCAATCATAAACTTCTACAATATACTCTTCCTGACATCTATTGGCAAGTAGCAATACTAAAGCTACTTCAGTAAATGGCGTTGTTAAGCAATACTAAACCGAGCAAAGCTCGGTCATCCGGGTACTTTAATATAATATGTGTTACGTTACGGCTAAAAGCCGCGGTTACACCTAGTTATAGTTTATTTTGTTATTATAGATACCAATGTATATTTTTAAATTTGTCATGTTAAAAATTGGCTTTTAAAGATTTATATTTTGAAGTGAAAACTTTTTTAGGTGCGTTGGGCATTTTTAAGATGGGAAAAAACTATGCGAAAAAACCATTCAATTCGTGACACAGTTACGACACTACCTCTGTACATTTTCAATTTTTTAATGAATTTGTACTAGGAGTATCAGGACATCATGTGTAACGAGGAGGTCCGATTGAACGTATAACTGAACAGTCGCATTTTTGGAACGATGTTTCCTTTCAATTTAGTTTTAACTTCACAAAAATTTTAATGGAGTACTAGGATATCATGAGTGACAAGGAGGTTCGACTGAATGTATTGACTAAACAGAAGTCACTTTCATCATGAGTGATGAGCTATTTCTTAACATTCCAGGCAGTTCATTCGAACTCAGCAAAGTGTACTCACTAAAAATGTAATGAATAAAAAAACTTCATTTAAATGTATTTTTACACAATAAAATATTTCCTGACGATTCAAAAAATACACACGTAAATGTTCAAGTTTTCACTTCTGTTGGCACTCCCAGAGTACCTTTTGCCTTTTTTACTTTTAATTTGTTTTTGGATATAATAATAATATGAATGTTTTCATAAAATTTTGCGTATTAATATAGCGCGTAGGTACCTACTATTATGGTCGTAGCACACATCGCACCCCTAGATGAAAACCCCACTAACTCAAAAAGGATGCGTTTTGAGTTAGTGGTGTTTTCGAATTGCTGACTCGAATACCTACACGGAGATATAACTCACGTAACGATACCTTAAACCGTTGTCGAAAAATGGCACGAAGTGCTGCTTTACTTGAATGACCTTACCCCAAACGGCGCGAACACTACTCCACCATTTTTAGTTGTCTCCCGGTCGACGCAGGTGGAGTACGATTGCATAGTGGGATATTTTGAGTTGCAGGAGTTTACGTGAAATTAGTTAGGTAAGTTTCATGTTTATTTTGAGATGATTGGGTTTTGCTGAAATTTCACTGATAATAAAAATAGTTTATTTCGATTTTTAGGGGTTTAGATGAGACTATATTGCAATTTTTTTTTTGATATTTTGATTTACTCAGATTTACATGAAAGTAAACCTAAATTTCGATTTAACGTAGTTTTGTTGAATTTTAATTCTAACTTCATTTATTCTTGTCTGTTTAGTGATATATGTACTTTAAATAGAGAAATAGGTTGTTAATGACATTTTTAATTGATTTTATTATTCGTTATAAAGTTATGAAAAACAATACGTGATATTTTTGGATTTTTTGAGTTGGTTGACTTTGCTTGATTTATTATTGAATATGAACATTGTTTATTTTTAGGACAATAAAAGGCCGTGAAAAACTCATGTTAGAATTGATAAACGCATAAAAAGAGGACCCTGGCCACTAAGAAGTAAGAAATCTGTCATCACCTGGTAAGGATATGCTCAATATAGTAAAGGAGCCTGAGTTGCCAGCTGAAGGAACTTCACCACCCAGCATTTTAGAATCTTCGTTAATTCTAGATGAGCAGTAACATTCTAACTAATATTAGTTCAGTAGCTGTACATTTTAGGATTTTGTAATGACAGGTAAAGGAAATAAGAATTTTTTAAAGTATAAAAGAGATATTTTTTTTAAAGTACATTTATGTGATTATTTAAAAACGAATAATTAATATTTATTTATAATAAGTCGAGTACGATCTCAGTTTGTTTTATAGGACATAATATTTTTATAACACTAAGTACAAACTAATTTTTGCTGTAATAAAATTATAACAACTTTTTGCATAAACAATTGTTTTATTTCTACCATTTAACCATTTTAGTGCTTAATGCACTTAAATAAAAATAAAAACTAAAGCTAGTGTTCCTAAGCTTACCAGGTTGTGCATAGCAAAACCCTCAAAAAAAAGTTTTATCTTATTTCTGAGGTGAAAAGTAATGTACCTATCTCATTTTTATTTCAGATAAAGTAAAGTAACTCTACTTAGTGCACAAAAAAGTAGCTTACTCCTGCTGCAAAAGTAGAGTAACTAAAAAATCTCGATTTTCTTAGGATTTTAACAGCCAATATACAAATAAAATAATTCAAAAAGCATTATAAAATGGTACCTTTATTTATATATTATTAGATTTTTGATATCTTTCCTAACTATTCTAAAATCAGTTTTTCGGTATTTCTGAAAAATTAAGTTTTTTGATTTACCGGAGTCTTCATCTAGGGGTGCGACATATCAACTCGTAAACGGAACGTAAACGTATCAACTCTTGCATGTCAGTATTCTTTGTATGAAACTCCCTACTGTAAAGCACACTTATCGGATTCGTAACGTAATCGCCTCGCCTCGAGACAAGCTCACGAACCGCGGTACGGTGCGTGGACGACTTGCCGTACCCGCGCTTACGTCTCACCGTACGCTATCCTTCGACTTTTCCGTTTCCTCGTGCACGCCCCGCGCCGCGGCTACCGCTGCGGCTACGGCTGCGTCGGCGAACTGCTGTCATTCGAGCCGTAAGCGCGGCGTCGCCTAGCCGTAGCTGAGTCGATTTGGAGCTGTTGGTCGGTTGGTAACGCGCTTACGTTAGGCGCGGGCCACACAGAAAAGACGTAAGACGAAGACGGGGCTCGGACCCGTCGCAGACAGGGCGCCGTTAAAACATATAGAAAAGACAAGGAACGGGCGTGACGGTCGGTGCACACTGGGCTTTTCCCGGCCACAGAGTACTTAATCACTACGTTTTAAGAGACCTGCTCTCCGCGTCCTTTCCGCTCCCCCGCTGGCGCCTGAGCAGGCCCGCGTCCTGTCCTTTCTGTATGTTTTCCAATAGGGCGCCGACGAGAAAGCGTCGTGTCGGCGTCCCGTCTTTTCTGTATGTTTTACGTCGCGACGGCTGCATACATTTTGTATGAAAGTAGATTAAACGGGCGCCGCGACTGCGACGGGTCCGTGTCTTGCGTCTTTTCTGTGTGGCCCGCGCCTTAGGTTGACGGCGAGGCGATCCGGTGCCGATCCCTTTCCGAGTTGATATGTGCGCTACGACCATTATCCGAGAAAACAAGGGCAAAGCCGCAGACAGAACGCTAGTAAAAAATAAATTACTTTTTCAAGATAAACCACTTGATACATATTAAATAGAATAAACGAAGATTATTCAACAATAATGACAATAATTAAAATGCGGTAATGTTTTAATGATGAATAAATACCACACTTAATAATTATTAAACGATTCGTTTTTTATTTTATATTTTTTATATTTTATCATTTTAGGGTTCCGTACGAAAAACGGAACCCCTATAGGATCACTAGTGCGTCTGGGCGACTGCCCTTCACAGCCAATTTGCTCCGAAACTACTGGACATGAAATGGAATGGAAATGAATTGAAAGGTAGGTACCTATTTGTGACCCAAAGACGTACCTAGGTATGAAGTAAAAAACGAAATCGAAATTAATCAAGAACTGTTTTGCAAACCGTACCGTGTGGTACCTATGTCAAATAAAAGAGCTTATTTTAAGGGTCTCAAAGTCTCAAATATATTTTTTTTATAGTTCTACAACAGATAGTTTTAAAATTATTCTAGAAATAATGAAAATGAAAGCCAAAAATTGACCATTCCCCCTCCCTTATTTCCGAAACTACTGACGCTAGAATTTTGAAAAAAATACAGAGAATAGTTGTTTACTTAAATATTACAGGAAAATCTATAATAATAATAATAAACCTATAATATTAAGGTTCTATCTCTGAAATAAAATTGAATCCTAAAATTAGTCAACATCCCAGTTAGAGCTATCTGTAACTGTAGTAGAGAAAAAAGCAACTCGATAGTTTCTTGCTGCTCTTCTCCGTAGTCCACTCACGGTAGGGCTGTTTATTCTTTATTCTGAGGTTGAAGCATTGGCAAAAGTGTTTTTATCTTTTTATAAAACATATATTTATTAAAAAAAATGAGTTTCAGTTTTGCGACGATCAGACGAGGGTACTGCTTATACTTACCAGCAGTATTTTTAAACGCTTTTATTTAGCTTCACTTCGGTGGATCAAATCTTGTAACGTTAATTTGAATGACTTCCCTTTAATGAAAATTGATGAAATTTGGCAGACATGTGTATTTCCGATGACAATACACGAAAATCATATTTTAAACTAATTTTCATTGTTTATTTGTTGTTAAATTAAAAAAAACGATTTTCAGACTTTAGACGCATAATTCTCTATGTTCTATTTTACGTAGAGACTTGAAATTTTCACAACTTGTAGCTAATTTTATAAACTAAACATTATTGAAATAAAAGCGTTTAAAAAAAAATTTTTTTAGGATTCAATTATTTTGTTTTAGTACTCTAACACTAAAAACGCGTTTTTGGTTTTTAGGATTTCAGTTAAAACCCTTGCTACAAAGCTACCACCCTTGAGCATGAGTCAGCCGCCAAACGAGTCATGTTCCGGCTGGGGGCTTGATAGCCAGTTCTTTCTTTCTTTTTCTTCTCTCTTTGTTGATCGGCAACACATCAGTGATGCCTTTAGTGTCGCTGATGTCCATGGGCGACGATAGCCATTTACCATCAGGTGGATCGTCAGCTCGTTTGCCGGATATTTTCATTAAAAAAAAAACCGGTAAATTCCCACCAGTAAGGACAGGGATGTCTTGATGAGGATTTCAGGAATAAACCTTATTTGTCTAATGATAAATACTTTTATAATGTACGTACCTAGTTTAGAAATTGTCCGGGAGCCAATGGGAGCAAATTAACACACTTAGGTAAGTGAAGACAAGCTTAATAGGCACTACCAAGTCTACCAACAAAATAGAGACTTATTAATTCCCAACCCACCTAGCTTGCCGTAGTCGACTTAGGTATGACTTAGATAGGTACATTCCAAAAGGTGCCGTGGAAAGAAAAGGAGATAGAAGGAAGGAAACAAGAAGATAAAGAGGAATAAAGGAAGATAAACAAGGACCTAACTATATTACAATTGACATCGGTATCTTCTGGTTCCATGTTTACTTTTTTCATGTCTGTACAAGACGTAAAATATTTCAGCGGGATGAGATGTCCGATTCAAAAACTGCACTAGGACAACTCATCCCGCGTGATGAGATCGAGCGGGACGAGTTGACTAAAGCCTCTTATTATCAACGCCACTTCTTAATTTGATTTGACGTAAATCGCTCAATCCTATTTATTATACCTATGTATATAACACTCGACCATTCATTAAATAGTCCTCCACATTGGCCGTTTAATTAATTTGGTCAAAATTATTATCTCAAGTACTGATTGAAATGAAATCCTGTATCATGAATCATATCCCTATATCATGTTAATTAAATTTTGTGAAGACAATAACTCACTATAAAAGGCTTCGACATTAAGCATTGCTACCAAAATAAAATTGATGTTCTATCGTTACGCTGTAAGGTTGATTTTAATTCATGATGAAGTTAGTTTTTGGACTATGCTGTGTGATCCTGTTGCAATGCCAAACAGGGTTTGCAAAGCCAGCTATTATTGGTAAGTTGGATAATTTAGGTTTTTAAACGAAAGTATGTACTCCACTAAGGAGAGACCAGTGGAGAGTGTCCAGTAGTGGGCCTTTAATATGTTGAAGCCAGCCAGCCATGTACTCCACATCCACTAATCTTAAAGTAAACACCCCAGCTTTGTTGTAGGCAGTGCCAGTGTTAGAGCCACTTACACTCCAGACAAGAATATAGTGGTGCCCACATAAGAAAATCAAAGTCGAACTTTTTTGCTTGAAAAATTTTTTGCTGGACCAATGGAAGCGTTTATTAAGAATTTTATTTTTATTTTTTTTGCTCCTCACCTCAAATGTGGCGCGCCTCTAAAAGCGCCCTAGGCCGTCGCCCCACCCAGCCCCTGATTGGGTTAAAACCAAAAGAAAGTAGTGGGATCGAAAGTTACGAATTTTCGATTAATTTTTGAACTTAGTAGGTAGTTATTCTACATTAATAAACATGGAAAAAACGCAGGGTGTGTGAGCGTTTGCTAAAAATAAAATAAATGCTTTCTAATTACTTCGGTATTTAAATAATTTGACGGCCCATGTGGCGATTGCGCATGGACCATTGGGTCCTAGGTTAGAAATGATATTTAGATTACCAGCGAGGCGAAAATCTGAATCATGACTTTGAATTTTTATTCTCAGTCTGGGTGAGAGTGTTCTTGTCTTTGTGTGTTATCCATGGCATCTACGAACAGAGAATCCTAGTGTGGGGCTATGAGTGTGAAGCGTTATTATTTTGTTTAATACCTACTTATCTTTCATGAAGATTGAAATAAATTATCTAATCGTATAATTCAGTTCTCGGTGCAACTCGCTGCGTCAACATGTGGGATGAGGGCTGCATCAACGGACAACTTCCCGGATCTGGTAAATAACCTATTAGTTTATTGTCCTCTTCTTATTCTTCGTGCTCCTTGTTTCTGCTGTCATAGTAAACTGCATTCACCTCAGTCAATAGACTGTAGTATTGTTATTCAGATGAATAGGTGTCTTACATAAAGTCTACTAAAACCACAGATTTAAGACACCTAGGTGAATTAAATTGATGGCACTAGGTATATGGTAGCGGCAGATTCCATGATTGGTCTTGAGTTTCAGAATATTTAGGGTTCTAATCTAACATTATTGGGCATTTTAGAAATCTATTAAAAATCATGTGCATCAAGACGCATTGTGTGAGGTTAGCTTGGGATTAACAATCGATGTTCCCTTACAAGGAAAAGTCCTTTCGTTTCGGTCCTGAATCTTCAGATCGTCACATCTACTTACGAGAAAACCCTATAATTACAAATTCAATCACAACTGCACATTTACCAAATGGAGTTAAATGAATAAACGAATAAAAGTACCTAACAATAACAATAAGCTAGGAGATATTTACCTAAATATTTTGATATTTCAGGAAATGACGATGATTTCTTAAACGGTGGATTCAACCCTGGCAAGCGCTGTCTGAATGTGTGGGACGAAAACTGCCATAATGGACTGATGGCCAATGAAGGTAAGTTGTAAATACCGACGTAAAATAACCGGACGTCACCTTGTCTTATCGAGAGTGACGCCACCCGCTTACCATGTGTGCGTGATTTTTAGTGCGGTCCGACCAATCCGACGCGGTAATGGCGGCCGATTAATAACAGCATGATGTCAATGTGTGCGTGTGATACTTGTACGAATAGAGGAGTTGGTATTACTATGGGTGCCTCACTGAATTTGTTGTTGACATTCCGTCTGTTCTTTTTTTAAGTTTGTGGTTGTAAACAAGTATGAAAATGAGATTATAAACCAGTCACACTACCCTTTTGAGTAGAATAATTTTTGAATTCATTAGTTAACGGTCGAACTAATGAGAAAAAAATTCGAATTAGTTCGACGATCGCACTAACGAATTGAACTAGTGGAAACAAAGCAATTATGGATTATGTAACTGAAGTTCTAACACTAACCGGGGCACCTGCCAGGGGCGGCAGTTTCATCATAATATCATCCATCCATCCATCAGCCCTTGGAGGTCCACTGCTGGAGAGAGGCCTCCCCTAACTTGCGCCATTCTGACCGGCCCTGAACCTTCTGAATCCAGCGGATGCCCGCTGTCTTCTTCAGGTCGTCAGTCCACCTGGTCGTAATCATAATCCCCTCCTCGCGTCGTTCCCTCATTACTGAGGATCGTGGCTCCGATCTGATATGAACTTCTTTATGATGTTTCTCCATCTTTGTCGGTTCTCCGCTGTGTGGTAAGCACTGTAGATGGGGATGTCAAGCGCCTCTTTGACCTGGTCTGTCCAACGTCTCGGACTACGTCCGCGTGGTCTCTTTCCTTCGATCTTCCCTGTGAGCATGAGCTTTTCTATACTGCTTGCGTCTTTTCTTGCTATGTGACCGAAGTACTCGAGTGTTTTCCGCAGACAGGTGGTAGATAGCCGAGTCTTTATGCCTAACATTTTTAATATCGAGACGTTGGTTCTGTGCTCTGTCCAGCTGACATTCAACATTCGCCTCCAGCACCACATCTCAAATGCATCTATTCTCCTGCGATCAACAGCCTTTAAGGTCCATGTCTCAGCCCCATAAAGAAATATGGAAAAAATTAGAGTGCGTACTAAGTGCGTTTTCGTTCGCCGCGAGATATTCCGGTCTTTCCATAACTTAGAGAGCTGGGACATAGCGTTCTTAGCCATTCCTATTCGACGTCGGACTTCCGCTTCACAACCACCTTTGTTGCTGATGTTGGACCCTAGGTAAATAAAATCTTTAACCACTTCTAAACCGGTAGTGCCATTGAGTTCCAGTTTTCCTGTACGATCCACAACCATTAGTTTTGTTTTGGCGCGGTTTATCGATAGACCCAACTTATTACTCACACTCTCCAACCTCCCAAGAAGTGTCGTCATTTCAGCTTCGCTGGCAGCTATGAGCGTAGTGTCATCCGCGTAACGCAGGTTTGTCAGCTTCCGACCTCCAATACTGACGCCACCATTCCAATCCGAGAGTACTTGTCTCATGATGTACTCTCCGTAGGCATTGAAGAGTAATGGAGAGACTATGCAACCCTGCCGTACGCCTTTTGCAAATGACAAAGGTGCCGAGGTGGTATCGCCAACCTTTACTACCCCAGTGCTGTTTCGATAAAGAGAGTGTATTAGCGCTGTCAGATGTTTAGGTACACCCAGCTCTGAAAGAACTCTCCATAGGTGTTCCCAGCTCACGCAGTCAAAGGCCTTGCTGTAATCTACGAAACACAGCAAAACAGGCGTGTCAAATTCGTAGCACTTCTCAATTAGCTGACGGATGTTTAAAATTTGTTCCCTCGTGCCTCGTCCCTTTACAAAACCCGCTTGTTCGTGGGAGATTTGCCAATCCAGAAAACTTCAGAGTCGTTTGTTAATCAGCGAGAGTGTGCGGTAGTTTTCACACTTCTTCGTAGACCCCTTCTTATGTAATGGCAGGATGATAGAAGTTGTCCAGTCAGACGGCCATTGGATTGGCAAGTGTTCCATATGTGATTGCACAGTTTATGCAATATCGTAATTCCCGAAAACCCTATGGCCTTTAGAACTTCAGCCGTTATCTGGTCAGCTCCAGGGGCTTTTTTAGTTTTTAAAGCTCTTATAGCTGCTTCAATCTCTGACCGTAATAAAGATGGTTCAGGGTGGGTGCCGTCCCATTCAAATACTGATGATGAGGGGTTAGTTGGATCTTGGTATAGTTCTTCACAGTATTTACGCCACCTCTCTGCGATTTTATCCAGTTCGTGTATAGGATTACCGTTTTTATCTTCTACCACCCATGTCTTTGGCTTAAATTCTTTGGCTAACAGGCGTACTTTCTTAAACAGATCAGATGTCTGGAATGTAATTGAATGCGCTTCTATTTCTCTACAGATGTTTCCTATGAAATGATTTTTATCTTGTCGACACTCTTTCTGTATTCTAGAACTGAGCTCTGCGTAAGTTTCTTCATCCTGTTGAGGTTTTTTTCCGGGTAGCAGGTCTTTTCGTTTTTGGATGGTTTGCCAAGTTGAGTCTGAAATCCACATTCTTTTACGATGTCTGGTTGGACTTCTGTTTCGTCTAATTTCGCCTAAGGTGGTGATAACAGGCATTTTGAATTCCTCCCACATGTGGTTTGGGGTCTTGTCTATAGATAAGTCACATTGGCGCAGCTTACATTCCAAATAATTTTGCAGGAATGCCGTTTCGGTGGAATTAAGGCGTCTTAAATTCAGCTGTGCTGGCTTCCTAGGTTTTTTAAGTCGCATAGACAACCAAGCGACGAGAAGAATATGGTCTGTACCACAGTCAGCCCCCGGAAAAGTTTTGACCTTGCGTATGGAAGACCTCCAGCGTGTGTTTATCAAGATATAATCAATTTGATTTCTATAACGATCGCCTGGAGATCTCCATGTGTATAAACGTCGAGGATGTTGCTGGAACCAGGTGTTTGTTATGGTGAATTTGTGCTCAATTCCAAACTCAAGAAGTTTTTCTCCACGTTCGTTCTGTTCGCCAAGACCGTACCTGCCAATGATGTCTTTTGTATGCTGTTCTACAGTAACGTTTCCAATTTTTGCATTCCAATCACCAATAATGAGAGTCACTTCCCTATTTGGTATGGATTTCAGTGCATCAGACAGAACATTATCATATAGAATCATAATATAGTTATTAAAAATAAAATTACAACTTGCTCATCATACAAAGAATTAGGGTTAGTTAAGTGCCCCTCCACCCCACCGGCTGGTTGGAGTTGGTTGGAGTTGGACAAGTGAAAAAATTCTCAAAAATAGGTTATATGATGAATTTACAAGGAAAGCTATCACAGCTATGTTAGCATAGGTAGTGAATGAGTAATAGTCGATAAACTTACTACTTCGGAACCCTAAATTACGCGTGGCCTGACACGCACTTTTTTTTGCACTTGCCCGGTTTTATACTATAACATCATAATACATATATAATCACAGATGTATCTTTCCATAGGTGATGAGAACAACAAGGGTCAAGACCTTCCGCCAGGGAGGCGTTTCCTTTACCAACTGCTGGAACAGATGCGCAGGAAACAACAAATATACTAAGAGATCTTTACCAATGGGAGATACTTATGTAAATGCACTTTTTATCTCATCATATTTCATTTTCTACTTCATGAAAAGTAAAGTCATTCAAAGAAAGCTTTAATGGGTGAAATTGTATTTTTTAAGTTCTCATTAATTTGATTTTTATGTTGGTATACTTATTGGGTTTATTTGTACCAACATAATACTGGTTAATTTTTGTTAGTAATCATAAAACAGTCATGTCAAACATTTTTGTCCTATTTCTTACATTACAGATAGAATAGAAAGCATCCTGATTGACTTGCTGACGTAAGCATGTTTTCAGCACTTATTTCATTAAAGCAATTTATTTTTTTCAAATTATAATTTTGTTTTATTGGTTCGCCATGTATACCAAATCCATTTACTTAGTACTTGGATGCTTCAGCTTATTTTTCATGCAATCGGTATAATTATTATGTAATGGCGGTTACTTCACTAGTCTTCACCTAGAATTTAGAGTATAATTTTTTTGGCGCAAGTTACTTTTTTTAGAAAAATTTATAGGTAGGTAATGTAACTATAGCTATTATTTTTGTTTAACTTAGCACTATTTTTAAACTTTGGAGTAAGCTTTAAAATAAACAAAGTATTTAATATATGACATTTAAATTTTATTATCTACATACTTAAACCTACAAATTTTGAATATCTTACATAACATAAAGTACAAAAATATTTTTCTCTTTAACAATAAAATACGCAATTTTTAATTGCCCTCCTTTCTAATACACAATACATTTTTACCAATTGTAAACGATAGTACATTTGTTTTACTAAAATCGTAAAGACAAGATTTACAAAGACATTAAACGATTCGTCTGTCTGCGATAGACATCAATGGAATAATTTTTCAACGCTTTAAGCATATTTTTAATTTTGGTACTTGGTAGATATTTTGATAATAACGCTTCACGCTTCACACTCATAGCCCCACACTAGGATTCCCTGTGTCGTGGGTGCCATGGACAACACACAAGACAAAGACATTCACACCCAGACCGAGAACAGAAATTCAAACTCATCATTCAAATTTCCGCCTCGCTGGGAATCGAACCCAGGACCCTTGGCGCGGCGATCCGGCATGGTAACCATTGCGCCACGCGGGTCGTCAAATCATCGTATTATTTAATAATATCTACACCAATAATAATTAGTCTTTAAGACCCTGTTCTATCGTAGACAGTACGTCGACAGACGTACAAAAATACAGACATTAACTTCAACATAAAATCATGAAATTGACATTGGACGACATAAGGCAAGTATTGTAAAGGCAGGCTTTATAAATGCTTAAAATTATATCAGTCATAAGTTTGTACATTTTTAGAACTTACAAATTCAACCATTAATGTAAATGCCGATTTGTATTTGACGATTCGGTCGGAATCACAGGAATCTTCATTACATGCAATAAATTATGTTGACATACATTGAAGTATTATTACTAGCGTATATAGAACCGACACCTCGAACACTGTATGTCCCAATGCATTGGCGCCACGGGGCTTCAATCTTCAATGTATTCGTTCAATTTTGAAAGGAGAACAGGGGCTCAATTTTGAAAATCGAACCACCCGGAGGGACTCACATTTTGTTCGAGATGTCTGTTCTATGACATTATACTTCAATGTTGACATACAATATTTTCGAGACTTAAACATTTTTTTGTGTCAAAAAAATACAGATAAAATTAAAAGCCTCTCACTTATGTTAATGAAGCAAAACAGTTTACAAGACCCTGAAGAGAAATAAAAACAGATCAAACTATTAAATTAATTAACTAAATTTCATAAATAATGGAACATTTAAAGGTTACACTGAGTAAAGAAACAATGTAATATTTTTAATTAAATAAGCCATAAAGAAATATAAACATTTGTACGTGTTTGAGTAGGAAATGATAAAAAATCAGATAGCTAATGTCATCCGAGAAAAGAAACTACAACACATAAATGGGCTGAACATTAGATAGAAACAGAAATAGGACCTAATGGCCGTCATACACTAAAAGACAAACATAGCTTTAGCCACAATGTGAAAAAAATAACGTACATTTAAATTACGGTAGTCTAACCCCTGATTAGTTCCCAGTGAGAGAAAATATTATCTATGTCACTTTGACATACACGAGTCTCGAAATTGACAGAACATTATGGTATAAACTAAGCATGTAACAATATAAATAATAGACTTGGAAAAGTTATTGATTTTCCAATTTTAACAAGTGTAAGGAAAGAAGTATATAATGCTTTAATTCTTATAAAGAAAGAGAGAACTTCCCATCTATGCATTTGAATGACTTCCTAGGTGAAATGAGAATAAACCTTGGCAAGCAGCAAACAATATACATAATAATATTATCACATAATACAAATAAAACGCAAAAAATGAAAAAAATCCTAAAATGCATGATGTATTTTACTACAATTACTGCAACCTGTGATACCTATCGAATGTCTTATAATCATTGAAGTATTATTACTAGCGTATAGAACCGACACCGCGAACACCATGTATGTCCCACCCAGTGAACGAATATACTACTGGAATAAGCCTCTCAGTACTATCAAACGTTAAATATCAGCACCAAAACTCACACAAATACGAAGTATACATACACAAAACACTCACTACGATAAACAAACTCATCAATTGGACTATTTTCAAGCAGTTGTCCAGCCATGCGAAATCGCCAAACGGGATTGGATCTTGGCATGACCCGATCACGGCAATTGGTGCGCTCCGCACCGTTGCCAAGGCCACAATTTAACAAGTCAAATGCGTTGTCGTAGTGTCAGTCAGGTTGTCAGGTGCGTGGATGGCATTACGTATTAAGGGACCAATCGTAAAATAAATATTGTTCTTTGCACTAACTACATATACTTACGTATTAGCTGGATTATTGTTTAAAACTATACCATTACCTATTATGAAGTGAGTAGGTAGGTATGTGGGGTATTGTATAGAGGTACAGGCAAAAACGGATTTTCATTTTTTTTTATAATGTATTAGGTCCTTGAATAAGTTCTCGCTGTATCTTTGGGAAAATAAACGCTTTATCCACAGTAATTATTAAAACATACTTCAGTCAAAGTATTGTCCGTCACTAGACACCACCTTTTTATTTGAAATGTTTGATAACAATTAAAAAAAAGTATTGAAATCAACAATACTTTGGGGAAAATTATTGTACTCGTAGACTTAAAACCTTTTGTTTGAAAACTCAAAATAGCAAAATGGTCTTATTTTAATATTACAGTTTTCGATCAGTATCCTTTAATAAATGAATGTAATGTGCTAACTACATTATGCATAATAACATCCATATAGAAGATAAATAAATTTTGTATTTTTAAGGTTTTGGTCACTTTTACACGTGAAATGTGATTCCACAATCCTTGGAACGATTATCTGTATGCTTTTTTCACCACATGAAGGCGTTTTAAAACGAAAATTATCCAAATATCTTGTTTATTATAAATTATGAAGCCAATGACTGTCCGTATGAGTGACACCAAACTGACTGATTCGCGGTTTTGCCGAGTTTATAAGCCCCGCCTACCGCGGTTGAGTTTTCGTGGCGCTATTTTTAGGCATCAAAGATGCTTCCATGTACGTTAGTATATTAGTTCATTGGTCCCACCCAATGCATTGGCGCCACGTGGCTTCAATCTTCAATGGATTCGTTCCATTTTGAACCGGGGTGAATTTTGAAAATCGAACCTCCCGGGCGGGACACACATTTTGTTCGAGGTGTCTGTTCTATGACATTATACTTCAATGCTTATAATAGGTTAAAATAAATTACAATTAATTGGCAACAGTCATAGAGTAATAAAAATATACTTATTACCTGCATCATAAGTTACAAATAACCGACAAGCTGTGTAACATTACATAGTGGTATTATGTAAAATTGTATATTTTCATAGGGATCCTATGAATCAATCAATTAAAATTAATTGGCAACATTTAGTTCAGGTATTTGTACATCATTTTGTAATCACGAGTAAAAAATATTTCATGTAATACAATAATTACTTACATAGAATCTTAATATTAGAAAAATTTCATTTAAAATTGAAATTGAACTTTAAGAAGTTTGCATTTTTTTTTATAAAGTATCACAGTAATAACATTCATAATCTTCTTTTGTTTTACAAATTCTGTTTTTTTGATAACATATTTTTTGATAACCATCGTATTATACAAATTGTTGAATCAAAGATTCTTTGTAAATTTTAGTAGAATTAAAAAATTATGAGTCAGCTCAAGCATTGTGAGTCCGAATTTCCATTTTATACTTGGATCAATGCCTAATAAAAACATTAAAAAATATGCTTAAATCCTTAAAATTTAAATTAAACTAAAACTAATATTATACAACTGAGAATTTAACTCAAAAGGCAGAGATCTCAAAGCATTCCAAATTATAAGTACCTACCCAGATGTAGCAAGCTACATGTTATAAATTACTAGAATTGTAACTAAAATCAATTTAAATACTAAACATAAATTGCATGCATTCTAAACTAACTTCACATAAATAGTGGGCAAATCTTATAATTGACTATTAACTAGGTAATTCTTGGGTTTTGCAACAATAGATGAGATAAAAAATTATATACGAGTATACAGGGTGTAATAGAGACGGTGGATCAACGGTGGCCCAGGGGTGGGGGACCACAATACCTACCGATGTACTTATGTTCAGCGATATTTAATGGTTCAGCTGATATTTGGGAATTAATGACTTTTTTAAGAAATCCGATTCTTTGAGAAAACTTGAAAATGTAGCCAATATTGTTGCAATAAAAATCTAAATGATTTTTATACACCCATGGTTTATAGCGGGTCATATGATACAAGAGGGCTACTATTGAACTAGTTTGAAGGAAAAAATCACGTGCGTAGACCTAATGGTTAATTTTCAAGGTTTCTTAAATAATCGGATTTCTTCAAAAAAGTCACTTATTCCCAAATATCAGCTAAACCACTGAATATTGCTGAACATTCATGGGAGTCAAATTGGTAGATATTGAGGTCTCCCACCCCTGGACCACCATTGATTCACCATCGCTGTTACACCTTGTATAGGACAAAATGAAAAATTGCTTATACTAATTAGCAAAATAATACACAAATTTAAATATTATAATGTTTTAAAATTAACTCTGTGCCAGACAATTACATATCTATTTCATTTTCTTATATAGAAATCATAAAAGGACTGCCCTTTAAAAAAAAAACATTACACTTCAGTGTATCACAGTAAAAACCATCATTGCAGAAATAGGAAAGGAATTAATTGGCTATATGAAAATATACTCACAAGTATACAATTATACAAATTTTCTTACCTATAACATCTCAACTATTGTTGCAAAACTACTTTAAACCTAATTGGTTTGTCCATGCCAGTGCTCCTGGCTGTATTGAGGCAATTCCATGGGCAATTTATTGTACATAGTATTCACATTTGGCAAAGGATTGGGCGGAGGTGCCTTTTGAGCAGTATTTTGTCTAAACTTAGTAGAATATTTATAAAAATCAGACATTTCAAATGGCTTGGTTTCTTCTCTATACGGAATACATTTACCCTGCTCTATAACAGTTAAGTTTTTAGGTGAATCCAATGAAACACCACTAGGCGACAATACCGGTGGACTGTGTGACACTTGGTTAGGGCTCTGCATCGCAGAATGACGCCCTGACGCAATCATTATCTCATACGTTTGAGAAGTACCTATGCTCGGAGTCCGTTTTATACTTGAGCTCTTCTTTAACAAAGGAACTTCTTTCGTAGGCGAATCTAACGAAGTTTCATACCAATGTTTCTCCTTCACCTTATTTTCAGAAGGGGAAAGTGGAGAGTATTTGTTCATGCTTACAGAGTCAAAGTTTCCATGAGAATAGCCTGATATTTGGCTCACAGGGCTCATAGCATCTGGATACAGTCGTCTTTCATCTAAATAATCATCAGTAGAAACTTGCAACTGCATGTGTAATGGATTCCTAATAGAGTTTCGTTCACGTAACGGTAAGGAGTTGGGCACGGGCACCACTCTCTCTATCGGTACATGGGTTCGCTCTCCAGGTTGCTCCTGTATGTCTGGCTGAGATCTGTGTTGATAAACTGGTAAAGGAGGTCGATATGCATCGGTCATATTTTCTAAGTGTTGGTTATAATCACTATGTGACGTTAAATGGTAAGTTTGAGTCCTTTGTAGTGTGTTCCGTCGAACACCGTCCGTTCTTCTTTTCGACTGAGTTTGCATTTGATGGTGATGAGTCAGACCACCCATATGCTGGCTCTGTGCTTTCAAATGAGATGCATACTGATATATGAGTGGTGTATTCCGCATTCCATTTTGTGGAATAGGATGAGATGGTATTGTACCATGTGTGTAATGAGTCGTTATATCTGGATGACTAGAACTAAAGTGGGTTTCCCTCAAGCGAGAAACATTATGAGACTCCATAGGGCTGTTGTAGTATATTTTATTAGTGTACTCGGTGGTCATTGTGTGGTGTCTATACGTGGACCCTTGTTGCATATCATTGTGAATGTTTTCGCCTCCAGAATCATGTCGACCTGCTAAGGCAGGATAAGTATGAGATGTGTGTATGGAGAAAGTTTCAGGGTTTCGCTCTTGAGGCGGCGATGGGAAGAAATTGGAGCAACTGGTTTCTGGACGACGGACGTGTCTCGGATGACCACTTTTGGCTGACATACCTGATATGGACGGCGTAGACAATCTGTGTGACAGATTCTTACGTAAATTTTGTTCTGGGTCTTGTCGATGGACAGGCGCCATCCTGAGGCGTCTAGAAGAGTTATCGGCGCCGTCTTGAACGTCCGTCCCATCCGTAGATCGTTCTACACTACGTATGCTTCCCAAACGCTCTCTTTGAGGCACTTCAGGACTTAAAGGCGCTTCGGGAGGCATAATGCCCGTCAATTGCACTTCTTGAACGCATAATTTATACAACTCCTCGTTCTTAGAAGCTAGGAGTTGTTCCAATTCTTTTTTTCGAGCTTGTAACTTAAGAATTTTGTCCTGTTTATCAGAGTGCAGATCGCTCCCCATTGTGCTGGTGCCCATAATTAAAATACACACAGTGAACTCAAATCATGAATTAATTAATTAACACAAGATACACGAAAATAAACCGAAGTGGAAGTGGAGCTGAAAATTATAGTAAAATAAATAAAGAAAATATAATTTCCACTCTTGACACACACTTCACAAGCCCGCACCCATGTTTTCGACTCCAAAAGAACAGCGTTCAATTTAGGTTGAGAACTGAGAAGTGTAAAAAATATTGTATTATCTGTATTGATATGTGGCCAGTATACATTTTTATTTTTCAGCTTTGTTTATTATTTAAGTACCATAATATTTATATTTATTATTAAATATGTAAAATTAAACGAGTGCCATCTACGGAACATGCAATTTAAATTTTTAAAAAAGAAAATAGATTGCATTGCAATATTATGTAGGCACACGAAGTAATGAAGCCCACGTGGTGCAATGTTTACCATGCCGCGGCCGGATCGCCGCGCCAAGAGTCCTGGGTTCGATTCCCAGCGAGGCAGTTTGAATGATGAGTTTGAATTTCTGTTCTCGGTCTGTGTGTGAGTGTCCTTGTCTTGTTGTTGTATTGTCCATGGCACCCACGACACAGGGAATCCTAGTGTGGGGCTATGAGTGTGAGGCGTTATTTATTTATTTATAATGACTGTGGTAAAAATAAGATAAAACTGAACGCATCAGTTCAACGTTTCGTTATTACAATTTATAACTAACTAACCAAGACAATATCTGTTAATTATCTATTTGATCGTTATCTCTATTAAGAATATTAATATACGTAACAACATACAACATTAAATCTAAGCATAGCAAGATGAGAAAATAATGTCGTTGTTACGCCCAATATTTTTATATAAATAAATCAAAAATCGAATCCAAACGCTCGTACCAATTCTGACGTTCCGTGACCATGTCATCGGTTATCAACCTATTAAGCCGGGTCCATACGCTTGGCAAACAATGGCAAACAGCAAACAACAAACAACAAACACGAACATGTGGATAGGTGTTTGTTTCTGTTTGCCTGTTGGTGTTTGTGTTCGCCAGTGATCGGCATCGTTGTCGGTTTTTCTTCACAAATCAAAGGATGTTCGGCAAACAGTTTGCGTTGTGTCCAAACGCTTTTCAACAAACATTACTAAACGAGAGCTTGAGGGAAGCGGACGTAGAATCTAGTATTTGTGCTAAAATAGAAAAAACAATGACTGATTGGTCTGAAGATATAATTCTAACGTTCTTAGAAGCATATCAAAATGAGCCATGTATTTGGATTTCTAAACATGTGAATCCTAAAAATGGGCATAAAATTAATGATGCATGGACGCGAATAAGTAGGTATTATTGTAAATAAAAATATATTTTTTTATCCACCACCGTCTTCGTTTCCTTGATTTTCTCTTTTTTATTTGATTTTGTTTTAATTTAAAGTAAAAGAAGGTCAACCCTAAAGCAATCGCTGCAACAAGTTCGTCGTCCGCCATATTGTTCGTCTGTTTGGAATAGACTGACTGCTGACATGTTCGCCAAATGTGAGGATGCGCTGTTTGAATGGGTGATTGTGTTGTGATCGGTGTTTGTGGTGTTGCTTGCTGTGTTTGGTGTTTGCGGCAAACACCAAGCGTGTGGACCCGGCATTATAATGTCAGTTGTTTAACTGACTGACAAGTGACAACTGACAGTGACGGCCACACCGCACAGCTGCGCCATCAATTATATCAAGGTCTCGGCTCGACCGATTCGAGTGGTCATGTAAATTCCCATTCCACTATTCTAAATTACTCCCACAAATCCATACCTGCTCCAAATTTTAGTAATCTTTCATACAATTTCTAAAATGTCGAAAGCTTATAAGGCGGTGGTTGCAGTCGCAGACAGATTTGTCCCTTCGAAACTACGTCCACTTTGGGAACATGAAGCAGGTAAAATAATTTTTATATTACAATATTGAATATATAAACTCGCTAAGTAACGTTTGAAAAACTCTTTCTAAGTAATGAATCTTTTACAGGTCCTAAAACAATATTCTTCTGGGCCCCAGCGTTCAAATGGGTGAGTTTCCTTCAATCATTTCAAGAGTTATTGTCAAGGTTGACTATTATTAAATTGTATTGACGGAACCTTGTCTGTCTGCGATAGTGATAACACCGTTAAGCTTAATATAATAAGGCAAAAGCGACCATATAGATAATGCGTGTTTGTTTATAATAACTTAAGTAGGAATATTCTGCTTAGTACTGGTAGCGAATATAAATTACATTTCAGGAGAGCTTAATTACCACTGAAGTACTTTAATACATTTCAACTGCTTTAATAATAATATAAATATAATAATAATATAATAATACTATAAAATATGTCTGTGGTTATTATATTATGTGTTATAAATAATGCTAGGGGAGTCATTTTGAAAGAAGGAAAGAAAGAAAGAAAACATTTATTTCAGTGCATGGCACTGCAAAAGATGTGCCATGCAGGAGGCACGAAAAAGATCACATTCAGCAAGGGCCGCTGCTTTTGCTGTCTTTAAAAGCGTGAAGCATACCATCAGCTACGTTAATGCAATGTAGATTCGTGTAAGAGTTAGTAAATAGCCTATATTAAATTTAATTAAATGTTAGGACGTTCTTAGGAATGCCTGCTTAGGTTTAGTATACACCCTGGTGTGCCTAGGCCGTCAGAACAAGGCAAGCTCAGTTGTCGTACAACCCAGAATAGAACACTCCATTCCATACGTATAATATTTACCAATAAATAATATGAGTGTTAACAGCTGCAGAGTGAGTAAAGCATTGATAAGTAAGCTGGTCTTTTCGGCATGTATGGCTGTACCGCCACTGAATATAGACTAACACTAAAATTAAATGCTGAAAATATCAAAACTCATGATAATGGTCCCCTGTGAAACTTCTTTATATATTGTGTGTATACATTTAATTTAGGTAATCTCTATCATTGATGTATTAAATGCACTACCCGTGTAAGATTATGAGTATTTCAATTGACATAGGATTCGACATGCATGAATAATATACACCAATACTCATTACCATTTCTAAAACTTGTTATGAATGTTATTGTAATATCGAGCATCAAAACAATTCATTGTGGATACATCGGTTTTATCCTCATCCACGCATTGTAATGTTCATATTAGCCTAGACATATTCCATGACTCTGGGTTGGCCATTTGAACTAATAATAAGCTACTTAGCTAAGAGTAAGATTGAATCATCTACCCACCAGATAAATAATATAGAAGTAATCAAATAAATTATTTTTTTCTCCAGTGTGAGTTATAATTAGGATCTACATTTTGTAGATTTTTATATGAACCTTTTAATTAAAAACCGAGTTTTCAAAAAAAAATTAAAAATATGGGTGTTTGGCCTTTACAATCAAGATTGCAAACTAATGATGCTGTCTCAAAGAATGTCTTATACAGGACATGAGGTATTGAGCTGTCTTCAGTTGAAATGCAAGCTTTAAAAAAATCAGATAAATCTTATAATTCAAAATGAAAAAAAAATGAAAAATGATTTATTCAGAAACCATGTTACATAATTACAGTGCCACTAGCTCCCACACTAGGATTCCCTGTGTTGTAGGAAACTAGGATTCACTCTCTCGCTAAAATCATGGGAAATTTAATCTTATGAACTAGTAATAGAGCTTATTTTATTTACAAATCTTTTATGTGCAAAAAGTTGCTAGAAACACGGTTTATTTTTAATCAAGAAGTATTGGTCTATCATCATTTAGTTTTAGTTTATGATATTTTTCACACTGCATGGGAGTTGCTCTGACATCAACGAACCAAAGAACATAATGTGCATGTCCAAGTAATGTTGTTATTTCTTCTGCATTGTTATAAGAAGCACGAAGAACTCATTGTATGTTTGAGTGGTGCATCAATATGTGTTGTTATGCTTAACATCATGTAATCACCCATTTGTAAATGTCAAATTCCTGTATGTGGTTTGCTGAACTTACTAAATACATACAAAGGCTAAACTTTTAATACTGCCTCTGTTAAATTACAATAAATTAATTAAAGCAATTGATTAAAATGTAAATAACAATAAATTTTCACAAATAATAAGTCGATTTTATATCATTACAGAATAAATAAATCCCAAAATATAATATTTGAAAATATAAATAATATTTGAAAAAAAAAATGACGTGCATAAGTGTATCAGTGATACCTATATGAATAAAATATTTTGACTTTGACTATATTTCACTAACAAAATTTAAATGATAAACAAAATATAACAAATAAAACAGTATTGAGTATTTAGTAAACTAAAATGCAAACCCTGAATGTAATCATCCTAATACTTCTCTCATAAACATCTTTAACACTTTCAGGGCTTGGTGTTGGCTGGGTTGGGTGACTTGAATCGGCCTGTCGAGACCTTATCCATCCCTCAATCAGCATCCCTGGCGGCCACCGGTATTATCTGGTCAAGATACTCCCTTGTTATCATACCAAAAAATTACAGTCTGTTCGCTGTCAATGTATTTGTAGCTGCGACAAGCCTGTACCAAATAGGTAGAGCATTCAAACATCAACAGGCTACCAAAAACGCGGGAAAATGAACAGGGATAGACGTTTTATTATTTTTTATCTGTGACGCAGATTTAGTTAGACCATGGAGTATAGAAGGTAGAAGGAGAGCCATCTCTATATGAATCCATTCATCAGCCCTTGGAGGTCCACTGCTGGACATAGGCCTCCCCTACATTGCGCCTAGAGCACACTAGAGCCATTCTGGAATGGCCATTATTGGAACCTCTATTTTCATTAAACAACTGGACACTTTCAACTTTCCGCTCATATGAGATGGCCCTCCTTCTACTCTATCCTCTATGGTTTAGTGACAGGTTAAATGACAGTATAGTGTCTGTAGGTAGTCATGTATCAGTCATGTAGCGGGTATGGGTAATTTATTCGTAGTCAAGGGTAGCAACACTGAAGCTCAAATAGATGCCAGTAGATAGCGACATATAGGTTTTAATACAATTTGCACTTTTAAGGGGACAATTTAAAAAATTGTTTGTACATTACGAAACGTTATTGTTAAATTAAATTTACACTATTATAGTAGGTATTTTAAATCTGTAGATAATCAAATCACATTTGAGTTTTAATTGAATGTGAATATAAAATTAGATATTTATTATGAGTGCTCGAATTTAAAATCTAAAATATCTATACTGTTAACAATATAGGTAGAATTTTAGAATTTTTTTGTGGTGCTCTATGGAAATGCGTATTTTACATCTGTGATATCTATGATACGTAAAAACGCATTTTTTGACGTAACACTGTTAAGGAACAGTTATTAATTAAGCTTAAAACTAATCATTAAACAGATTTTTATAGAAATTAAATCGTCTATTTTTGTAAATCCTTTTATTCTTTGAAAATATAAAAGTTGTTATGTTACATTTGTTCTGTTTTCTTTCGTCCTTCCATTGTTTTTCTTTTTGTGTTGGCTTAGTTGGTACCCTCAATAATCCTACAAAGAAATGCAAAAGGTGGGTAAAACTTATCTTAATTTATAAATCAAAAACAAACCTACGTGATGCAATTTTACTATGTTGATCTACTACTATACTTAAAAATAATTTCCAAATTTCAGGAAGCAGTGCCATATTTTTTACCTTACATGAAACCTAAATCGGATGAAGTACTTACTACACTCCTAAATTCATAAACCAATTCATTTTACATACATACATTGCTATAGTATAAAACAATCTTACTTTATTCATTAGTTCGTACAGCAATCAGCAACGAAATACCATCTGAACAAATTCAGAGTTTAACACAATTCAGAGTAATATAATATAACAAGTTCACTCCGGTGAAAACCGGTAATAACCGGTTCTAAAGTAATCTACATGGACATATTACAGGCTTTAGTGATGGCATCATTGGACGACTATCGCCGCCCGCTAGACAAGGTGTCTACCACCCAATCGGCGACGCTGGCAGCTACTGGACTCATCTGGACAAGATACTGTTTGGTCATTAAACCGATAAATTATGCCTTATCCTTGTGTAACTTCTCACTCGGCATGGCTAATGGAGTTCAATGCTACAGGGCGTATAGTTTCCAGAAAAAAATGAAAGCTTAAAGGTCTATAGTATAAAGTAAATGCCTATCTGGCTTGCCATTTATATAAAACAGGGTTTTACATATTGTTATCTAAATTTTCAGTAGAGAATGTTAACAATTTTGAAAGTTATAGCAATTTATAGTACAAAAATTACACTGTATAATCACATATTAAATAGTGTATAATAAACACAACAGGGTTTTATACATATCTACACTTTTACAGGCGTTATCGTAATTTTTACTTTAAAGACGTGTATATCTCGCCTTATCTTACCAAAAATACCATTAAAATGTCGCAAATTAACCAAACAATTAATATTTGTGTTGTAATTAACATTAATTTTTTTTACACTTTTACAGTCTAACGATAAGATGACTTAAAAATGTTTCTCATACTTTATTTCCTGATGATATTTTCTTCATTGTATATTATAATTTTATCGCTCATACTTATTCGAATATTTTACATAATATGTACGAGGAGGGATCAAAAAGTAGTGAGAATGACATACTCCTTGGTAAGAAAAAAAATAAATACTGGCAGGCAAAGCTCAGATACATATTTGTAATATTAATAAAGAAAAAAATTTTCGATTCTCCTTTTGTCTTTTTTCTGAATGTAGTCATTTGTTTGCTTCGTGTCGGAACGTGTTCTCGAAAATGGAGAAAAACGAAGTGCGAGCCGTTATTAAAAAGCCTGTTAAAAAAAATTAACGACGCAAGAGTATCATTGCGATTTGGAGGCAACATTAGGAGAGTCTGCTCCGCCGTATTCCACTGTCGCAAGGTGGGCTTCTCAATTTCGAGTAGGGAGAACGAGCATGGAAGACGAACATCGTTGCGGCCGTCCATCGACGTCAGTCACCCAAGAAAATGTTGCGAAAGTCGAGATAATTGTATTGAGCGATCGAAGAGTTACCATCCGATACTTAATTCAAGAAACGGGAATTTCATATGGAAGTATTCAATCCATATTGAAACAATCTTTGAATATGAGAAAAGTCTCCGCAAGATGGGTGCCGAGAATGTTAACCGACAGTCAGAAACAAAATCGACTTGACATTTCGAAGATATTGTTGGACAAGTTTCAAGTAGATTCTGAAAACTTTTTGTCTCGTTTCGTAACAATGGACGAAACATGGGTCCATCATTTTGATCTCGAGACAAAACAGCAATCTTCGCAATGGAAACGGCCATCATCACCGACCCCGAAGAAGTTTCGTGCCGTGGCATCGGCTGGCAAGGTTATGGCCTCAATATTTTGGGACTCAGAAGGGATATTGTTGATTGATTACCTGGAGCGTGGAACCACTATTACAGGCTAATATTATGCAGCTTTAATTCCCAAGTTGAGGAATGTCATCAAAGAGAAAAGGAGAGGGAAACTTCGAAGGGGCGTGCTGTTTCATCACGACAACGCACCCGCGCACAGGTCGGCAGTTGCGATGGCTGCCATTCAGCAAGCTGGCTTCGAATTGGTTGACCACCCCCCTTATTCACCAGATCTGGCGCCTAGCGATTTTTATCTGTTCCCCAAATTGCAATAATACTTAAAGGGAAACAGGTACGAAGACGATAACGAGGTGATGGATGCCGTGGAGAGCTTTTTGCAGGACCAAGACAAAACTTTTTTTTTGAAAGGGATTCAAGCCTTGGAAAAGCGCTGGACTCGGTGTGTAGAGAGACTCGGAGACTATATAGAAAAATAAATTATTAAGTTATCAATAGTCATTATATTCTGTCTCATTCTCACTACTTTTTGATCCCTCCTCGTAGATACAAACAAAAAATATATAAATATATTTAATCTGTATTTTATAACTACCTCCACTAATCTACTGTACTTAATTATATTTGTTTTCACAATGATATTTACTACTAACTTTTGAATAAGATGTATTTTAAACTGCCATATTAATGTAGAAATATTCATATCAATAATATTATATGTATTAACCTTATAATTATGTTGCTATAATAAACAAAGTACTTACCCAATGACCTCTATTAATGTTCATAGAGCCATGTAGACTACTCTTCAGAGATACTTTGATTTATTCCAAATGAGAAAAATATTGAACATTTTTTAAAGATAATTACTATGTTTGATATTTTAAACAATATTTTTGTTGTACCAAATATTTTATTTGTTTTTAACAATATTTTTAAACACTTAATCATAATGTGCCAAATATCAAACCAATATTTTTTAAAAATGTTGTGCCAAATATATCTATATTATTTTTTTATAATAAAATTATTAAGTAGAACAAATACGAATTAAAATGAATTTATACGTATATTTCGAATATTTTTACAAATATACTTTTAGTTCTAAGTTCATTATTTACTCAGTTATAAATCTTATATTGTTTTTGATATTTTAACCGCATTATATCTTAAAATGACTACTTGTTTCATTTTTTACATCCTTGCTGCTAATATGTAACAATGTAAATATTTTCATAACCTTTAATTAAAATTTCTCAAAAAATGTGCATCTTGGAGACAACTGTTTTTATTTCCACCAAACTTAGCTAACAACCACTTCAATCACGTCAGCTTTCAAACAAAACTTATCAAAATGAATCCATTTATTTAGAAACTAATCTACAAAGCCACGGACAGACAGATCAGACATGTCAAACTTGATAAAACCACTTTTTGATGAGAGTTAAAAATTCACGATTCATCATTGTGGGGAAATTATTTTAACCTAAAAATGATTGCATTCCATACACGCAAATAAAACAAAATAAATACCTCCAAAAATTTACTCACAACTCACTCCTCAACAAGACTCAAAAGCCTATCTAGCCCGATGGGTGAGAAAGTTCTTCCGGAATCATCCGAGTACATGATAACGTTCCGAATCACATAGCACTGTAGTTCACCGATCTTGTACAACGGTCTTCCCTCTCTGCTCTTGCCTGCTATGGGGACAAAAGTAATCCCTCGTTCAATGCATCTAGATTCTAGAAGCTCGGAGAAGCTCTTGTGCTGAGTGATGGAAGCAAGGACATCTGATATTCTAGAAGTTTCCTTTGGCTCTGTTGGGGTAAAACGGGGGGGAGGGGGAGGTTCCACTGTGTCGATGTCTGTGCTCCTGTTCATCATGTCCAGGGCTTTTCTGAAGGCATCCCGGACAGCAGGTTCTTTAAGCACTTCTTCGGGGAACATTTTCTGAGAAAAGAAAAGCACATTAATCAGGCATCAAAAATAAAATAAAAATAAAATAAAAAATAAAAAATTATGTGTGTCAACTCCGGCGCACGACTGTCAACGTCAGAGTTATCTTTTTTGTGATAACATGTGAGATAGATTACGAATGTATGACACGGCGTGACAGCCCTTTTGAAATTGGCCCGACACGTCGAACGCGGCACGTACTTGTAACATCATACCAAAAGTGCGGAGTGCGCCAGGACTGGTTAAACACTAATATTGTATAATCAACGTGAACGGAAACGTAAATTCAAGTATCTATTTCAAATGGACCAATTTGATTGGCGGGCGCTACCACCGCCATGCTTCCCTCCCGCATTCCGATTCCCTCCCACACACTCGAACTACCGACGTTACGCGCTCACGCAGTCTGGACAAAAAATTTAAAATAATTGTGAAAAGTATGCTTTTGTGCCAAATTCTCAAGTCTCCATCCATCCTGTCATCTGCCACCCTGAACCAGCACGAAGGTAAGTGGTAGATGTTTGTCCATCAAATATCGAGGTAATTATTACAAAAGTAACTACTACTACTATTGTACTAGTATTCAGTGTTACAAGATACCTTGAAGTCGGTATACGAGCGCAGCACGGTGGCGTGCGGCGGCGCGGTGTTGAGCCAGGCCGCGAGCGCCGCGAGCCAGCGCGGGAGGAGCGCGCGCGCCGCCAACGCCGCGATCGTGGCGACGCCCACTAGGTCCATCCATTGCACGCACCACAACCACGCCGCTATGGGGAGGGTACGATGATTTTTAGGGTTTTTTAAACTACTCTTATATGGTCAAACAATCTTTGCACTACTATTTATAAAATTTTAATAAGTAGTTTAAAAAAATATCTGTTTTTAAACTTATGTTCATTTTGTGTCAGCTTTATTTTTTAACTAGCTGTGCCCCGCGGTTTCACCCGAGTTATTTTGTATTGTGGTCAATAAAGATTAAATAAATAAATAAATTTTGTGGGAAAAACTAACTACTAAAATACATGTGTTATATAGTCTATAGCCTTCCTTGTTCCTCGATAAATGGACTATCAAACACAAAAAAAAAATTCGGACCAGTAGTTTCTCACACTATGTCTCAAGAGGAGAGGGCACAAGAGGAGAGGGATTCGTACAAGATTTATATGTGAATGCGTACGTGCGCCTGGTCACCAGCGACCATTTAAAGTTGTCAACTAATCTAGCTCGCAGCTTACTAAATATCACATTAAATATTACACAAAAATAAAACCAAATAGCTATATCTAAAACCAGTATGTATAGGTCGCTCACTGGACATTGCAGGCTAAATAAACAGCAACACAACATCGGCCTAAGCAACACTATCATATCCATCCATATTTTTTGCGAATACATAGCAAGTACTTACGTCAAGTGCAAGTATGGTATACGGAACCCAAGTCCTATGGTTTACCTGACAATAGGACAATAAAATTCTGGATACAAAAGACAAGCTTGGCAGCAATCGAACTTAACTTTCACAAACACTACAAAGGATATGTGTGATTGTGGAATATTCAACACCACATTCTATTGGTCACAAACATCGGCAACCAATGCAAACGGCCTATTATTGCTTGCCACTTGCGATGGCTTGCCGAGTCTTGGCAAGCATGTAATGTACCAATAGCGAAATACAAGTGAGAAGTTTACGCACGGTATAAAAAAAACGCGTGACTTACAAATTAAGTCACAGTGCAATAATAATACACTACACTCACTATTCTCCCGTCCGACGAGCTCCAACGGCGCATGTTGGAGACAGTGCTCCAGCTTCGGTACCACATGATGATGTATCAAGGCCACGAGGGCAGGCCCCCAGGCCTCCTGCCAGGCCGCGAGCAAGGGCTTGGCGGACGCGTCGGCGGGATGCCACGCGGACAACGCCGTGGCGAGGCGGGACCGGATTAGCGGGTATACTGATGTGTTTAGGGCGTTGCCTGGAATGGAGTGCGAAGTTATACAAACTACACATATACAGAGGCAGTAACTTATCTGTGAAGTGGCGAAAATCGAACTAATAAACGTTTTAATTTAATCGATTACATTGACAACTACCATCTTAATCTCTAAATTAATTTCGAAATAATAAACCTTACACACACACACACGCGCGCGCTAAACCACCCAACCAGGAGAAAATGGAAAACCTAACAATTAAAGAATCACAGTTGGACAAAGTCTCCAATTTATGCTGGAGGATCAATTAGCTCATGCCACGGTAGAACCTGTACCGTCATCTGTTTAATCAAGTACATTAACGACTACCCTCATACTTACTGCCTTTACTGAATTTCCAATTACCCTCATCTATGTCAACTGTTTAATCATTCGGACAAATACCAATTAAAAATAATTAGATTACTTCCTATATCCGACTTGAAATGTGCAACTACCCTCATCAATTTAATCATTTAATCGACTACCCTCATACTACTTTTACTGATTTCCAATTATCCTCATCTAGGCTTTAAACGTCATTGAGAACTACCATCCTAAACCCCTTCCTCTTCCATTCCCAACTACCCCCAAACTCACCAGTGAGCTCATGCCACGGCAACACCCAGTGATGCAGCGGCTGGGTGTCCACGGTAGGGTCCCACGCGCGCACGGCGGCCAACAGTCGGGGGGCCAACGTGCGAGACGCTACGGACCCCAGCACCCAGCCTGGGGCTACCTCGCTCCACGAGGTGAAGATCGCTAGCATCGGTTCTGGTACTCGAGGGTTCCAGGCCCTGTGGAATAAGAGATGCTTATTAACTTGCATTGAAATATATTTTATATCTTTCCTAAGGCTTCAAAGTTGAATCGACGCGGACGTAAAATATTTTTACGGGTTAACCCCGGTTTGTAATGATCCTATATGATCGACTTAGTTAAGCAACAGTGGACTTCAGTAGTTGAATTTGTGACCGGCTGACCGCTAATGGCAAAAATTCTCAAACGTTTCAACTTCTTAAGTTCTTCTCTTCGACTTCTCAAAGTTTTTCTTCTACTTCCCAACTTCAAAAACTTCTTAAGTATTTTTCTTATCCTATTTAATGTAATGTGTCTATTATTAACTCACTCAGCAGCAGTAGTAACAGCGGGTAGAAAGTGTTGCCACAACAAACTGTTGTACGCCTCGTCTGTCAGTATCGTTCTCCACTTGACGAAGGTCGGTATGGGGTCCCTGGGGGCCAGCAGGGGGTCCCACTTGGCGAACATCGCGCTCAGCAGGGGGCTAATTATGTTGCCTCCTATGGACCCCAGGCCAAACATCTCGTATTCTAGTGGGTGGGTCTCCTGAGAAAGTGTTTAAGTTTAGTATTGCGGGGCTTAAGACTGAGGGTATACCTCATTATATTATTATGATATGATATGATGATATGAGGGGATATTAACCTGGGCAAGCAGCAGTATTTGCTGTGAAATAATAATAATAGTAATACCATGACTTTCTTTAAACTCTCAATGTCCTCCATAGAATTTGGCTAACGAAAGCTGGCACCAAGAATATTAAGAATTGGACATTGAAATGTAACGTGGTCTCTTTTATTCAAATTCCTCGAGTGCCAGAAACACCAAGACTTAATAGGCAATAATTCGAAGATGGTTTTAGACCAAAACAATGGATTAGTCATATTTAGTCCATTCATGAAGTCGATTTCCGACTTTTCCTATACGAGTGCAAGCACACGGCGGGGGTTTATATATAAAATCGCATTTGTACGTGCTGCAAACGTGCAAGCTTCATTCAACCCACTAACACACCACACTCATGTAGCACTCGATGTAAAGTATGGAAACATCGATTTAATCCGATGTTTTTTTAATACGTCAACATCGAGTAAGCATCGATGTTTTTTATTCGTTGCATCGAAGAGGCAAACCTAAAGAAAAAAAGCGTTTCCTTAGTTTTTGCACATCAAATTCACTGCCGATGACCTTTTTTTAATCCCCACGCTACTAAAAATAAAAACAATCGATGTATAAAAACATCGATGTATTTTTTGAAACATCGATATTACATCAATGCCACTAAGCGATGCATTGCATCGAAAAAAACATCGATGTTTTTTTGCAATGTGCATCCCTACTATAGACTATTCACTATTCACTTACCTTCAAGTCCGACAACACATCAAACGCGTCCTCCAACGACAACTCCGGCCGGTTCAGTTCCTCAACCTTGAGCAGGATAGCCTCTACTTTGTGCATAACGGTGTCCTGCTCTCGCAGCTTGGTGCTGCATTCTTCCAAGTCCCGCTCTAGCGCCACTATCTCATCTTCGGCGGTTTGGAGTTCCCGGGCGTTTTGGATTATGTCCTGTTATAAGACAGATAAATATCGTAATCATTCAAACTCATAACTGTTCTACTACTGTAAAGAGTAGCAGACTTTTCATCTTTTAGGACATTATGGAAAATTTCTACGGGCACAGATTTCCTCAAGATGTTTTCCTTCATCGAAGCAAGTGACACGCTCTTTGGATATTTATTTTATTATCCCTTTAAAGCACTAAAATAGGTTACCAAATGTCAGCAGCAAAACTATACTTAATTTATCCAAAAAAAATGGTTGTCTGTAAAGTCGGTTTACGAACGGTAGTTTAACGTGACAACGTCATGACAAAATATTGATGAAATGATTGCATACTTTTATAGATAAGAAACTTTTATCTTTATACTACAACGCCATCTAGAACTCCTGAACTAAACTATTTTTTCAGCAAGTTCCTTTCTGACTTAATTGTGTATATAGTTTTGTTCATAGATGACGCTTTCTCCATTGTTCGCTCGCTCGCGGAACGCGACAGGTGAGTCATGCTTTTTCATGCGTGCGGCCGGCATCGTTTTAATAGACGTTATCACGTCAAAAAAAATCACTGCATTAGAAACCTAGTATACCTGTTCACAACAATGCACAATAAGCTCCAAGTTCCTAGTCAAGGCAGGCGCTGCGAAGCTAGTCAACGCGCGTCTCGGCTCGTGCTCGAATCGCGGCGCGGCGGCGCGCAGCGCGTGGTACCCGCTCAGCACGCGCGCTGACCTCCCCGTCATATCGATCACCGGCACACGAGACAGCTCACTACTGAGGATACAATGGACTTTATAAGACCAGAACCTATAGTCTAAAATCCGAATTAGAGGCGTTTCTTCCCCTTTACAGATACCCTTTACAGCTTTACAGATAAAAATTGTTTTTATCTAATTCGGATCCTAGAGGTCACTAGAGGAGGCGCCATTAAGTAGCGAGTCGGGCCCCCTGTGGACTGGGGACCCCGTATTGATACGGCGATGCTACGTCCCTGTTTAAGCTTTGGTTTCCGTAGTATTACAGGATCCGAATTACAGGGCCTACTTAGAGCTAGCTACGTCACTGCTCAGAAAGGTAATTTCAACATTACACTAATTCAGCAAAAAACCTTTGTGTTCATCATTTCCCTGCGACATATCCTAAATGGAGTTTAGTTTTGGCATTGCTAGTGTAAAAATATGGCTCTTTATCGAAAATCTTTTTGGACCTAGCATGTGTGTGAAAATCTTATTAATACTGTGTCCTTGTACGAGTATGTGTGGGAAGTCCAAGAAGGGATTAAAGAAAATTCAACACCTAAAGGAGTGAAACAGGGAGTAAATATTTATTTCTATACGACGACATAAGAACTTCCTTCACTGGTTTTTTTTTTTATAAATTATAAGTTAATGCTTGACTACAATCCCACCTGGGTAAGTGGCGATGTAGTCATTGATGGTAAAGCGCATTAACTTAGTAAAAGCCTATTCACTCTTGCCTTGAAGACACTCACATTATAATCGAGCGGAAATACCGACGCGGGCAATTTATTCCAATCCTTCGCTGTACGCATAATAAATGACGAAGCGAAGCGCTTCGTCCGTACAGGGGGAATGTCAACGACGAAGGGATGGATACCCGCCGTGCGTCGGGACGTTCGATGGTGGAATGGGGATGGCGGAATCAAATCATATATTTCCTGCGCACACTCTCCAAAATGCATCCTGTAGAATACCGAGAGGCTAGCAACTCTGCGCCTGTGCTCGAGGCTCTGAAGATTGGTTTCAACCAATTTAGGTTAACCAATTTAGGTAACTGGTTTGTGAAATACATATGCCCATTGTTATGAATTTATATATTAATGAATTAAGTAGAAAGAATAATGGATTCTTTTGATTTATGTATTTTAAAACGAAAGTCTCTAAAGGTCGAAAATGGGTGTAAAATAGAAAAATCTTGCATACCCATTATTAAATACAATATTTGCAGTGTCCACAATAATAAAAGTTTAAAATCATATATTGATATATTATTATATCTAAAATACCTGCTAATAGTATGCAAGGTGGGTTTACCCTCCTGTATGACATCAGCGGCTTCTTTATAGAAGTATCGTCCTTTATGAGACTTCTTCCAGTTATACGCCTTCTCACCCTTCCCTTTCTCTTTCTCCCCATCCTCTTTCTCTTTCAGACGGCGTTCTTCTTCTTTCTTTGCTTTTTGCTATAAAAAAACAATATTAAGAGCCATTTCGCGGTTAGACGCGCGGAATGAAGAATTTGATGTCAAAAATTAGTATCATAAGAAAGATATTAATGCTGGCAAATTAACTCATAAAATAGATCAACCCTTCATCTTGGATCTTCATTTACCGGAATTTTGAAAATATTAATTTGTTTCTGCGTAACTGTCAATCTAGCATAACTATTTTTCAGCAAAAGGACGACAGAGTCAATTTCATACACTGATTTTCTTTATTAAGTTTTATTAAATTGAGTAAAAAAAAATGTCTAGAGAACACTCATATATTATATTTTGCATTTATTACAAGGGATATACGATTACTATAATATTCGTTTCAAAATTAATTCAATAACATTACCAATTTTCATGGTTTATGCCATGACTTTACCATCGATTTTTGTATTCAATAAAGCGTATTTCCCATCAAAAATTTATGTAGTAATAAAATATGGTCTTTGTCGAATATGACACGTAATTTTTTTTTTATCTTACTGCAAAAAATAATTTATTAAAACGAATTTACTTTACCATATAAAGATACGCACTGGCGCGAAATCAAATCAGTCGTGCGGCAGCACTCTTGGACGTCGGACCTATGTCAATTTTTGCTTTAGCCATCTAAGGAATAGATTTCGTAAAAGTAACGTAATTATATTGCCATTGAACAGTCTTGATCACGTGAGAATTTTTAGTTACAGTCAATTGTATTATTTTTAGTTTTCTATAATTTTCAGGGTTTTGTAGTCAAATCGGAATCATGTCTAGTCCGTTCGTTATTTCAACCGGCCGGCTAGCCCGTCCGGCCGTCCGTCCTTCCGTCCGTCCGTCTGTCCGTTCCGTATGATTTTTTCTTCGTCTACCCCTTAATGTGGGGTATCGTTGAAAAGGTCTTTCAAAAATATTATAGGTTTCAAAAGACCATTTTTCAATTCAGGGGTCCGTTTGCGTAATATTCTGCTTTAAACATCTTTGGTTTGAAGAAAACAATAGAAATTAAGTAACTATTTCTTTCCAATTTATGTAGTGTAAGTAGTAACGGAGAAAATTACGAACATACATATGTACAAAATATAACTATATCTATACTAATCTATACTATTACTATTGTAATATTATAAAGCTGAAAAGTTTGTTTGTTTGTTTGGTTGAACGCGCTAATCTCAGGAACTACTGGTTTGAATTGAAAAATTCTTTTTGTATTGGATAGTTCATTTATCGAAGAAGGCTTTAGGCTATCGGATTTTTGGAAATTCAACCCCTATTGGGTTGGAAGTAGGGCATGCAATTATCCGCTCAATTTTAGTATCCGGATATTTCGAATAGTCCCTAATCATTATCCGGATATATTCGGATAATACGAATAATTCGAATAATACTTATAGAAGGTAAAATACAAATAATTTATGAATACAATCAATATTTTTATTATGAAACTCGTTCAAAATTTAATTCAAAACCCAATACTTTTTGTGAGATGTATCAGAACGCTGCTAAGCTTCATCCTAGAGTCGCATCTAGTCATAAACTAATTAGCAATGTTCTTAGGGTAATTTCTACACGTATATGTTTTAACCACATCACATCGAGCTAGTACCGTCTTCTTCTGAAAGCTAACACACCTCAAGGTTTTCGACCTGGGTACCAGCATCATGGCGAACCCTCACGGAGGAATCCTCAAGGACGACCCTGTAGCCTAGTTGGTAGCGTCCCTATCTGCAAAGCTGTTCAATTTCCGTAGTCTATTGTCATAGAAAAGCCCAAAAGCAGGAAACCTAGGAGACCAAGAGGCTTTTCAACCATCTGCTATCAATGAGTACTGGAGTATTTTAGGCCACATCGCCCGGAAGAACGGTGACAATCTTGGGAAGTTAGTCATCACCGGCAAAGTCCAGGGGACCAGAACACGAGGTCACAGTCAGAATTCCGATACGCTGGTCGGATCAAATCCACACCACTCTTGACAGCAGGATGCACGAGGCCATCCACGCCGCAGGGCATAGGATCCGTTGGTGCAAGATAGTGCTGGAAGGATAAAGTGATCCGTTGAGGAGGTCATGACCCTCAGCACTGTGAACATCGACGCAAGGAGGATTGCCATAGAACTGCTCGATTTCTGAGCTAAATTTTTAAGCTATGCTGTAAATACAGTGAGCTTGTAGAGCGGCATGTGGATTCTCCAGAACCATTTCTACTTCAGGGGCTAGGCTGAGCACCGCGAGCGAGTGCCTAAACGATCCATTTTTAACCGACTTCAAAAAAAGGAGGAGGTTCTCAATTCAACTGTATTTTTTTATGTTTGTTACCTCGGAACTTTCGACTGGGTGAACCGATTTTGATGATTTTTTAAAATCAAAAGCTGGTGCTTTTCATGTAGTGCGCGACAAATGGTCGAATATCTCAATACCACGCCAACCGATTTCGATGATTCTTTTTTTATTATTATTCGAAAGGATGTACTTCATTTGAAGTCGGTCTTTTTGTTAAATTTTTTCTATTAAATCCGTCGCAGAAATATTACTTCTTTTTACACAAATAAGTTAATGCTTGACCACAATCCCACCTGATGGTAAGTGGAGATGTGGTCCAAGGTGGTGAGCACATTAACTTAGTAAAAGCCTAATCACTCTTTCATTATAGTCAGTTATAGACAGGCGGGAACGCCGTCGCAGGCAAGTTATTCCAGTCCTTGGCGGTGTGTATGACGAGGCAAACCACCTCGTCCTTATTGGCGGGATGTTCACGACAAAAGGATGGATAGCCGCCGTGCGTCACGTCGTTCAACATGCCGAGAGATGGAGGAATTATATCAAACAATTCCTGTGCACACTCATTGAAATGTCCCCTGTAGAAAACCGAGAGGTTGGCTTCTCTGCGCCTGTGCTCGAGGCTTTGCAGATTGGTCTCGTATTTTGAGCTTGTATAAAGCTCAATACAAGGTTAATAGTTGCCTCGGTGTGAAGTATCGCCGTATCTTTGCTAGGACACCAAGTTTCTTTGCAGCAGCCTTAGCCTTGGTTTCAATGAACCGCCCAAACTTGAGTTTCAAGGATATATCTACTCCTAAAAACTGAAGGCAGTTGGTATAATCCAAGGATACATTCCGAAAAGTAGGAGCCAAGGTAAGCGGCCTCCTCTTGGCGGTGAATAGATACATCTGCGTTTTAGTGGCGTTGAATCTCACAAGATTGGCTTCGCCCCACTCGGACACAACCCGAAGTGTGAGATTCATACGAACAACCATAGCTTCTCTTTCAGACTGAATTTCGTCCCGACTGGCTCTGGAACTTGGTAGGTATCTCTCTACCACTGTGCTATCGTCCGCGTACCCATAAATACCGGGCATAAGCAGGTCATTTATATGCAGCAGAAAAAGAGTGGCGGAGAGAATGGACCCCTGAAGAACTCCGGCATTTGTAGCCATCGTTCTCGATTAACAACCATCGACTACAACGCGGAAAGACCGGTCGCTCAGAAAGTCCTTTACCCAGTGGATAAGGCCAGGGAATATGCCGTAAGCTGGAAGCTTGCTTAGAAGGATAGCGTGCCAGACCTTATCGAAGGCCTTCGAGACATCAAGGGGGATAGCAAGTGCCTCCCCATTTTTCTTAAAGGCCTACCAATATTTTATTGAAATTGCGGAAATTCCTAGAACATGGTTTGGACGCTTCTTGCATGTATTCTGTAGAAATATCGAGCTGCCATTATTTGTATTTTGTAAGTTAGGGAACATACCAAAACCACGTAACCCATTTTTTCCAACTTTTTACCCCCCTCCCCCCCCCCTTCGTGACCATCCGTAGTATATAAGAAGACCCCCCCCCTCCCCCCTAGTTTTCACGTGGTAATTGATAAATACGGTTTTCAATACTTTTTTGCAAAAACAGAGTTAAAAAATAATAATTTTGCTTATATTTGACGACTTTGTGGCGTAATGGTTGCTAAAATATTGACTACGTGACAAAAACCTAAACCCCCCCCCTCCCCTCTGTGACCAATCGTGGTGTTTTGAAGACCCCCCTCCCCCCTAAATGAGGCACGTGGTTTTGGTATGTTCCCTTATCTCATAAAAATTATATGTATGAGGGTTTTTAACTAATTTGTTTTTTGGCATTTGGTCGTATTTTATATTATTGGAGGCTAATAGACTATCTACTTTGTGATTATAAAGTTTAAAATATTACATCTTGGTCCTTTACATATATTTCAATTAAAAAAAAACATGTAAAAAAACTAAAAATTTACTATCCATTTTATTCGAATTATCCGGATAGTCACAAGCCCATTATCCGGTTTTAAAATTCGGCGGATATCCGGATAAATCGAATATCCGAATATCCGGATAGTAAGCCCTAGTTGGAAGTCACTGCTGTAATTTGAAATAAAACATTGTCCGTTTTTAGACATTAGTTACTGTTTACAATATTTAGGTTTTTTGTTATATGTGTAAATTACATATTTACATAGAAAAAAAATAATAAATAATTATAACTTGTATACACATACCCTTTATTTATACAACTTTTAGATCAATCTGTACTTTATAGAGTTCCGTACCCAAACGGTGTCAACGGGACCCTATTGCTAAGCCAAAATGTTGGAATGATAGAAGCTCCGACATTAGTCAGCTATAGTCACTTATTATTAGTCAAAGATAATACATTCGTTGTTTGGATACTCTCGTGCACCCAAGTTCCGTCAACTCCCCAAAACTCACGTATCTCAAATACACAACACAAATACAAATCACCCTCTCATTTTTTCCCTTCACAACCCCTCGCCTCCCCCTATACCCCCCCCCCCTCAGTTCTTCACCCAAAAGTGGAATTTTGCGTCGTGATAATCTGGGAGGCATCCGGGCAAATACCGCACTCATCAGGTAGGCGCAGATCGGCAGATCAGGATATCGGGATATAGATTTTTGGAAAACCGGAAATCCCGGATATCTCGGAGACGGTGCGTCCTAGACAAGTTTAGACGGAAATTTCAACCCCCTATAGTAAACCCCCAAACCTTATTGCTAAATCTTACTGAACCCACTTTTACCCCCCCCCTCCCCAAATTTTCCTAAAATACCATATATCTCCTAAACGGTACGTCCTACACGATTTCCGACTGAATTTCCATCCGCCCTGTGGAACTCATACTTGCAACATTACCCAATCTTATTGGGCCCAACCTTAACCCCCCCCCCCCCTCCCAAATTTTCCGAAAACTCCTTATATCTCCTAAACGGTGCGTCCTAGACGATTTCCGAAAGGATCGAGTAAAAGTTGTAGCCCATAAAAAGATTGACATTTTATGTGCCATACATTTTTCTTGTAGAGCAAGTGGTTTGGGAGGAAAGTGCGAATTTCGTTTCTCATAATTTATTATACTAGACTATTGTCAATATTTTGTTTTGTAAACCAACAGAAAACAATAAAGAATTCGTTTTTAACATTCAAAGAATAGTGTTCTGAATATCTTCTTTTTAAAGCTGTAATCATTTTTGTGTATGGATTGTATTTACCTTTATTTTTACGTTATCTTTTGTATCACGGTAATGATTAGGGTATCGAAAACCGATCCTGTTTTAAATTACCGGGATTTTCGGTACTCGCCTATGCTGGAACCGGGATTCCCGGGATTTTCAGTTCTTTCGGGATTATTTTACCACGGCTTTCCCCGTGTGAAAATAGTTAGTATCGCGTTTCCTATTTTATCTCTCAGGAGCATTAAATAGGGAAAAACTGTTTTCTACCCAAATCCGTATAGTCGTTTGCCGTGATTGAGTAACCATCATACTATTATACCTTACATGCAAACATAAGTTTCGTATTAATTGTATGAAAGCAACACAATTGTATTGCACAATTCAGCACTGCTTGGACGAGAAAAAAGAGTTAAATCATCTTCATTTATATTAGAAAAATATCGATCTGGGTTGTGTAAATAATATTATATTAGTATAGCTGCTTCATGTAGCCGACGTTCTGAATATCTTCTTTTTAAAGCTGTAATCATTTTTGTGTATGGATTGTATTTAGCTTTATTTTTACGTTATCTTTTGTATCACGACGCGACATATTTTTATTTCCCAAAAGTTCAGAAAATCCCGGTTCTTTTATTTTGTTTCCCGGTTCTTTTATTTTGTTTCCTGGTTCTTTTGAAAAGTACCGTATTCCTTTGTAAATCCCGGGATTTTCGGTTCCGGGATTTCCCGGTTCTATACCCTCCGATTGATTTGAATTTAGGTATACCTATGTATTTCGACGCGCTGCGAATATCGCAGGCAAAATGGACGCATATTGCATTTTATAGATCACCTTGAAAAAACGTGATTTTTAATTTTTCACGTTGATTTGCCAAAATATTGATTTTTGCAATATGCATCTATTGGACATCTTTATTGTGATGTACCTAAGTAGGTACCTAAAATGTATTATGTAAATAAGTTACCGATAATGGTACTACTACATTGTACTCTTAATTGTTATATAAACTTATATTGTCACAAACCAGATACATGTATGTGGTCACAAAGTGTATAATTAAAATTATATGTTCATAATTTTAAAATTTTTACGTTTGAAAGTATCAAGAAGATTACTCGCACAGAACTGAGGTCAAGCGCGACGCGAGCCGCGCGAGGCAATATCACGCCGCGGAGCCGCTTCAAATACCTATAGTTTATCAACCGAGTTTTGCGAAATGGCTCTTAAGATATTATTCAATATTCAATAGGACAAAAATTTTGTTGTAATAATATTATATAATAGTAATTTAGTTTATAACTTGAATAGTTACTATTTTATATATGGGTGATAGAAATACATGACTCAACACTAAATACAAAATAAAATGTTTATAATAAAGAAATAACTTGCAAGGAACAATTTTGTTAAATGTGTCAAGCCATTAACAAGGCCCCCTTAGTAATGTCATTTAAAAAACATTATGATTATTCAAAAATTCACTTACAGCCGCTTTCTCTGGTCCATAAGCACCAATAGCCCCCCTTCCTTTCCTAACTGTGGCCTCCACCGGTGCTGATATACCCTGCAGGTCTTTGCCGAGACCTTTTCCAGGTTGGTAACCCATCTGAAAACATCAGTCAAATATTATTAGATTAGAAAATCTTAAGCTTCTATAATCTAACATTTGAACAAAAAAATAACCAACTTCAAATGAAGTACATTCAATAAAAAAAGAATCAACGAAATCAGTTGGTGCGATATTGAATTATTCGTCCATTTATCGCGCACATACTTAATGTAAATTTAAGACTTATATGTTTTTAACATGGATGCCATTGTCAGATCTCGCTCAAATTTGTGGGACCACACGACAAGCACCAGCTTTCGATTAAAAAAGAATCATCTAAATCGGTTCATCCAGTCCAAAGTTCCGAGGTAACAAACTAAAAAAAAGTACAGTCGAATTGAGAACCTCCTCTTTTTTTTTGAAGTCGGTTAAAAAGACTAAGAAATATAGTTTCATACAATTTTATTTAGTTTATTTAACATGCTAAATTTAAAATAATGACGTTATTTATAAATCCCAGTTTCCTAATTAGTGCGTAAGTTTCCTAATTCAAAGCAACAGAAAAAAGCTATCTTCAATAACAACTGAAATACCTGCAATAGCAACTTAGCCCCAATCCCCTTAGTGTGCCTCTCCCAAGCCCCAACATTCCCCCCCAGGGAGCTAGACTTAAGCCCCTGCCCCTGACGCCGTATCCCTGCCGTGTCCTTCTCTTCTGGCACAGGGGCTTCCTCATCTGAACTGTCGCTGTACTTGGGCGCTAGAGTCGGTCTAGATGTTGATGCCTCTGATGGTTCTAAATCTGTATAAAATCATTATAACAACATAATAATAATATTAAAGTAATAAAGTTTTATTTCATTCCATACAATTTGGTGATTAAGTAATACATTGATTTCATTGTACTAATAGTTAATAAAAGAATATAATATTTAAAAGGAATGAGTTGAATTAAATTAAACTAAATTAAAATCAATCAAATGCAGAATAATCTTCTATACTAATAATATAAAGAGGAAAGATTTGATTGTTTGCATTGAATAGGCTCCGAAACTACCGAACCGATTTGAAAAATTCTTTCACTGTTGGGAAGCTACACTATCCCCGCGTGACATAGGCTATATTATGTTATATTTTTTGCTATTTTTCCCCAAGCGAAGTGAGGGCGATTTCCTAGTAAATAATAATTGAATTGGTTGTTGATTAATGATTAAAATTTAATTTATATTTTCTAGTATGGACCCCTTTCGGATAAAAGCCTCCTCCAAGGACTTCCATTTTTCTTTGTTAGTGGCAGTGGCTAACCAGTTTTGACCTGCTGTTGCCACTATTTGTTAACAACATTATCATTACAATATTCTAATCAATATTATTGTTTTATAATTTAGTACATGAACAACATAGAACAAATTAGAGTAGGTTCCTTGTATGTAGCGACATGCCTGAAAATGCAAAGTATATGCCTAGGCTTGCGCTTAAGCTTACCCTTTTTCTCTTTCTTCTTGCCGGCCTGCTGCACACCACCAGCAATGAAGCCGATGGGCGCCGAGAAGTCTTTAGGCTTTCGAGTTCTTTGCATAACATTGTCTTCGTTTTCTTCATCATCACTGTCTTTTGACCATATGCCTGCAACAATTTTAAAAATAATTAGAATGTATTTATTGTTTAGCACATTTACGAACCACCTTCTGCATGTTTTAATTTTAGGTAAACTGATAGAGAATGTATTGAGCATTAAGCTCTCATATTGTACCATGATATTTTTATTACATAAACTTTATATAAACTTTAAATAAAGAAAAATACTGTATACATTATGGTACTAAGCACTCAAGTCTAAAGACTAGTGCAATGCAGCAAGTAATAAATAATGTAATTAAAATATTTTGATAAGTAGGTATATATAATATACTTTACCATATATTTGTTGTTCTTTCTTCGGTCGGCGGCCTCTATTCGGATTGAATTCATTGTCCAAATCATAATCCGTTACTTCAAACCGTATCACTTCGTCATCAGACATTCTAAACTAAACTATTCAATTCAAACTTCAACAAGTTAATAATAAAGGAGTATAGTCAATTCACAAAATTAAAACAATTCAAGAAAATGGGAATAATGAATGGTGGATGGAAAAGGATGACAAAGTTAGGTAACGTAACAAACAAAATACAGCTAATTTATTTGAGAAATTGTGTAAAATAAACAAATTTCAATAGCTCACGTTTGTATTCAAAAGGCCATAAATATAATAAATTAATTTATTTTACGTATTTCAACTTAACATCCTGACATTACTGACAGCTGATGACTGATTGATTTGATTGTTTAATTAGTAACAACAAATTGACATTGACATTTTATGTTGAAATATGACATGACATTAACAAGACGAGCAACTTCATGAAAAATATCATGAAAATATCAGTGGTCATTAAACCAAGGATATTATAGTCTAACTGGATAAAAATACCTCTAGAGTCTAGACTTACGATGTACAACTCCTGAAGACGGATGACGTAATATTGGATGACCATTTTCGACCAATCACAGGCTGGATTGAGGTTTTCCTTCATAGTATATGATAATTTATGTACAACGTGTTAACGAAATGAAAAAAATATGATTTATTACGGTACATTTATTTTTATTTAAGTTAAAATTATTTAAGTTTAAATAATTTAAACTTCTTCGAAGATTGGTATCCAATTATGCTATAATATCCTTGATGTGATCTACTATTTATATTAAAAGTTTGCGCTTCTATTATAATGTCCATCTGTCATATAGATTTGTCAGGCCTTATTTCTTGACATTCTTGTCTTGTGACATTTTCTCAGGAGACAAAAATCTACACCTTGTTTATAATATTTTAACAGAATAGGTATTTATATACCATGCAAAATGTATTTGTAAATATATTTTCAGTCTAAATTAATAAGGGGGAGTCGTTTAATGTTTGGCTAGTGAAATTGTGATGTTCGTGACCTAAATATCTCGGAACATGCTAAGCCGATTTTCCGACGTTCTCCAAACCGCTGCAGACGTTGTAAGTAATTAAAAAATTAAATGATGCATTGAGTTAATGAAAAGGCGGCAATTTTCATAAATATTATTTGTAGCTAGCGCCACCAGCGACGAGACTGGAGGACTTTGAGTATCATTGGAAGATGATACTGAATTTCTACCAGAACTACGATGATAGTAGCAAAGTACACATTGAAGATACCAGGATACCACATCATCTTCATCAAATGTTACAGGTAATTAACCATTAAATTTTTCTTAATTAAATGGCTTCTATCATTTAATTGCCTAGTGTTGTTCTCTCCTCACAATTCGCTTAGTATTACCCATTGCTCCAGTTAGATTGGTAGAAGTATTTGTGGACAATCTAAGAATGGAAGTTTTTATGCCAATCAAAATGGCCTATTTAATTTTCAAAACCAAAAAAAATACAATTGAATTGAGAACCTCCTCCTTTTTTTGAAGTTGGTTAAAAAGTGGTGTACAACATCATTTGTGGCGCTGTTAGGCTTCACTTATGGTTGAGAGTGTTGGGACCAGTGCTAAATATGTATACTTGTAGAAGATGCCATGGTTCTATGGTCATAATATATTTGATTGTAACTTGATACTAAGGTGACTTACGTAATTTAGAATAGTTACTCTTGAGTCTATTTGTAAGTAAATAAAAGGTTCAATCTGAGTATGAGACAAATTTTCATATAATCAACTTAATTACAAAATTTCTCCATTCCATGTAGGATTTAAATACAGGTTTCTTTATAGGGATTTGTATACTGTACATACACTGTTTTAACACTACATAGATAATATTATAATTGAAAGATATTATCTAGTAGTAATAAAAAATGTACATAAGTAAGTTGGTAGTGTCCCTGCCTTCTGCAGAAAGATCCCAGGTTCAATACCTGGCCTGGGCATTTGTCTGGTACATGGAGTTATGTTTCTTTTTCATGTTGTTTATTCTTGTGTTTTGGTAGAGATCTAATTGAACACTAAAAGAGGGGCAATACTAAATACTGTAATTCAAATAATTTCTTTTCATTTAATAAAAAAACACTTTCATTTGTAACAATAGTTTTTGGTGGATGGGTGTTAATGTTTAATTAGATTATCTCTATTTTTGTATATAAATGATACCTGTGATACACAATCCTTATGCAGAAATGGGAAAGTTTTTAATATTATAACAATGGTTTATCTGAAAAATTTTATAGACTATGTAACATTCACATAACATCATACATACTACACTCAAACAATACCCTGTAATTTAACACATTAATTTGCTTTTCATTAATACTATGTAAAAATTATTTGTTGACATAACGTAATACTGTAATGTTCAGATAAGCATTTGCTTATTTGTCCTTCAGAATACAATGTAAGGTGTGGTGACTTGACACTTTACTTGACAATATGAAATTATATCTTAAAAATGTTGCATACATGCATATACATAATATGAAAGTACATAGGTATTTTACAATTGGAGTTTCTGTCATCCATACTCCCCTAATGATTATACCTAGTGTAGATTAAAAACTAATAGCTAGCTGCTATTAGTTGAATTCAACTGTAGAATATCTAGTCTGCATTGCTTGGAACTTGAACTGAATAACCCTTACTCAGCAATCAGTATTACGTCTTTGATAATCTTCAAAGTCATCTGAGGACAATAGTTCTGTTACTTGGGACAGCAAAGCTGCAAAGTTCTTAATTCACTTAAAGACAAATGCTTGAATATTTATACTAAGTTATAAATTGGGCCTGCTAGAGTTTTTATGCAACTGCCTTTAGAAAAAACCTAAATGTGATGACATGGTGTCTACTCATATATTGCAATGGCATGGTAACCATTGCGCCACTCTGGTTGTCAACCTGAATGACTTGTGGATTCCTGTTAGGTTTAAACCTCGGAATCGAAATACTTTGAACTACTTAAGATGAAACCAAATAAAAAGATTACCCATTGTTTTTGGCCGTATTTGTTTATTATATTTCCTAAAAATTATACGAAATTAAAGATTCTTTAAATAGGCATATCTTTTTTATTTGTGACCCTATTGGAATAAAACAAACTTACTACATTAGAACAGTTAAAAGTGCATCAAATTGGCTAAACAAATATTTTGTAATGTAAAAAAAATTAACGTGTTTTTGTTCCCGATATTAAATGGACTTTGCTTAGTTAAGGTGGTAGAAGCCCTCGTTATCACGACATTAACTTTCAGCTTATAGTCGACGAAGAGAAGGAACAGAAAGGTGGTACCGTCGGCCCTTGCCTTGAAGCGGTGGTGCAGCGATCCATCTGTCTGCTGGACGCGCTGCAGGCCTTGGCTGCCTCAGACAGGCCTCCGGGGGCAAGAGGCCTGGCCCTAGGGGTGGCCACTGCCCTTCTGCGACGCACTAGCCAGCCCTGTGTTAATAGTGTTCATGTATACCGGCCTTTGCAGGTGAGGAATAATAAATACCAAATTGTTTTAACTTCTGAACTATATTTCTCAGATTGTGTAATTCGTTTAGAATAAGCGCTGGATTAAGCAAGCGCGGGGCCCATAACAAATTCTTTCAAAGAGCCCTTGATCTACTATGGGTTCTAAAGAATAAAGTGGTAAAAAAACAATTCAATCAGAGCAGAGAATTCAATTCAACCAGGTCAGGCAGAGATGAGTGGGTTTAAATATGCGGCCTGCGGGGCCCCCTTTAGCGTGGGGCCCGTAGCAATTGCTACTCTTGCTACGTGGTTAATCCAGCACTGTATAGATCATTCTTTCTTTCTTTTCTCTCCTTCCTTGGTCGGCAAAACATTTGGTTGTTTATCTTTGGTTTTACAGAAGTCCATGGGCTGCGAATACCATTTACCAACAGGTGCCTCGTCCACTCGTTTGTCGGCTATTTACATAAAAAATATGTTCAAGTCGTACAATGACTACTGTCGAGTACAATTCACCTTTTCACGCTTTTTTACCCAGCTCATTACAGATTTACATACATATTCGTAACGCTATGAATCGCTTTCTCACATACTTTTGTCCTACTTTACATTATGTACCTACTTTCGCAGTTGTGTATAGAAATGATGAGTTCATTTTAGATGTAAGAATCCTTTATTTGTGATAATTTTTGAGTGCGTTTTATCTCTTATAAATACATGCGCCTGAAGTTGCGTTTATAGGATTGTATGTATTATTGATTGTACTTACGTGCATGAGGAGAATTAATCATTCAATCGTCCAGATATGTGAAGATTACCATGCTGACGTCCATTTCCGCTTGCGTCGCGTATGTGTTTCATATTATGTTTTATTTTATCATAGTGTGACAACCGTCTGGCGTAATGGTTACGTTGCCAGAGCGCCTTGCCAAGGGTCCTGGGTTCACATCGAGGCGGAAATTAGAATATTCAGTTTGATCTCTGTGTTCGGTCTGGGTGTCCTTGTCTTTGTGTGTTGTCCCATGGCACCCACGACAGGGAATCTTAGTGTGGGGCTATGAATCTGTAAATTTACTTATGTATTTATTAATTTTATTCGGATCGAGGGAACTCCTCAAATGGTCAAATGGGTATTTAATGGCGTTTTTGATATATATGGTCAGCGATAATTTCAGTGGTCCTTATTCGAAGACCTTTTATTGATCTCACAGCGAATGCTAGTCCAGTGTAACGAGAGCCCGGCGTCTCCTACCGAGAAGGAGGAAGTGGAGCTCCTGTTAACTTTGTGCGGCTTGGTTCGCAAGGAGCCCGGCTTGGCCAACATCTTCACTACACCGTTCGTGGAAGATAGGTATAATACAGGTCAGTTTTGTTTTTTGACGATCCGTGTGGCGCAATGGTTACCAAGGGTCCTGGGTTCGATTCCCAGCGAGGTGGGAATTTGAATGATGGCTTTGAATTTTTGTTCTCGGTCTGGGTGAGAGTGTTATTGTGTCTGTGTGTTGTCCATGACACCCACGACACAGGGAATCCTAGTATGGGGCTATGAGTGAAGCGTTATTATTATTTTTATGCGTAAAAAAGCTTTTCGTTGACACAGGCCCTCATAGGTAGCGAAGAGGAAATAACCCTTCCAAAAACATTTGGAACGAAGTTCCTTATCGCGCGTTGTGAAAGGGGGCTAGACGGAAAATTACGACACTTTTTGATTCTTACGAATGACGACACTTTTTTTGAAGTGATTCAGAGAGTTTTACAGAGATGGCGCTGCGCTGTACAACAAAACAACAATACTTAAATCGAAAGGAACTTCGTTCCATCCGGGTGTCCCTTGACACCTCTCAATTTTTTTTTATTTTTAGGCCTCCCAGAAGACATAAAAAGACTGATCCCCATTCGACCCAGAGTGCAAACACCAAAAAAGAACCCGTTATTCGAAGTGGACCTCATGCCCAATCCAATGTCTTTGAAGAATGTGTCCATAGTGAGGAGCAGAGATGACAGGACTAACTCCAGTAGCTCGGTGGCTGATGACAAGGACTCTGGCAGGAGTCAGAAAACCATGTATGAGGATAATGAGAAGTTTCTCCTCATTGATCTACTGCTGTCCTATTTGAATAGTGCTGTAAGTGTTTTAGGTGGTTTATATTTCACTTTTCAACGATTTTATTATTGTTTCAAAATACTATAGATACTTAAGTGATAGCTGCATCCAAATCGGTTAAGTTGTTTATGAGATTAGCGGAAACACAGGGACAAACAGACAAAAATTCTTAAAAATATTATGGATTTTTTGCACAATAAACACGCCCAGTAAAGAATCATATTTTCTAATATTTTTCCTATGCACACCAAAATGTGTTACAATTTTACTCTATGTACAAATCAATTTACATTTATGAAATGAAACAAAAAATAATACTAATACTCTTATTATATAAACATTTGATTAAATAACAATTGGTAACAATGAAAAGTAGTTTGAGGCCAAGTTCAGGCTATGTTCTTGAATATTGATGAATGACATTCGCCCGTCGACGTACAAGTGTTACGCAACTCAACCGTTACGCTTTTTGCATTCATCGAACGCAGAACTTGCATAGTTTACACTATCAAGATTGATAAATCCATGTTTATAGTGCGTCGGTGATTTGGTGATCTTATCTTGCTTACTTATCGGCAGTAATATAAGTTTAACTACTCATGAGTCATGATTGAAATAATCCGTCAGACTATAGAAATACTTGTGTATTTCTTATGTCTCAGCCATGCCTAAATCCTATCATGTTAATTAACGCGTTAAGAATGTAATTACCCAGGTGTGATAAACTATTTATTTATATGGGTACCACTTCTCCCTTATTGACCTTGACAATAATGCATTGACAATGACTTTCTTTATTGACGTCCATGAGCGATGACTTTACCATCAAGTGGTTTGTTTGCTGTTTCCATTAAAACCCATGTATTCTTACCTTTTTTACTTTAAATCATTCACCATTTTAACCGACTTCAAAAAAGGAGGAGGTTCTCAATTCAACTGTATTTTTAGGCTGATTTTGATGATTCTTTTTATATTCAAAAGCTGGTACTTGTCATATCATCCCATTTAAGGAGCAAGATCTGAAGAGTAGTTTTTGAGTCCCTAATTTTGAACTCGGTTATTTTTAGCAGAATTATTTCCATTCTGTCTTGTTCTTATCTTATTTATCTTTATTAGATACACCATTGACTTATCACTATGCATTGATAACTATTGTAAGTAAATTGTTACAATTGATCCATCCAGTGTGATTTGTCATCTAAGGCGTATACAACTTTTATGGCTATTAGCAGCTAACACAGTATTAATTAATATCAAAACCAAGTAATTTTACATTCATAGGAGACTAAAAATTTGTATGGTACGGTCACCTGCAGAGAAAAGTAACCCATGTGTTTACACAATTTTAATAGACAGATGGGTTATTTTTCTCTTCAGGTGACTGTACATAATAATTATGATTTTAAAGCTAGACAAACTTACATAATCCAAATAGTAATATATCCTTTCAGGATAACCAGGTAGTCTTGCGAGCATGCGAGGGTATAATGATAGTATCCTCGCTACCCGAGGACGACATTGCGAACCTGGTGACGAGCTGTAGCCCGGCGTGCGAGACCATCATCGACCGGCTGGCCGGCAAGTACCGCCGAGTGCCGCCCGACGTCGATCCGGGAGACGTGGATCATCTGAACATCACTTGGGCGTGAGTACTGCTAGAGAGAAAGGAAAGAAAGAGGGAATGAAAAGTTTACTTCAACACACTCACGCACGCACGCACGCACGCACACACACACACACACACACACATACACACACGTGCACACACACACACACGCACACACGCACGCACGCAAGAATGCATGCCGGAAACAAACCGTAACTTAGTTTAGTATTTAAGTTTCTCATTTTAAATGATGTAAAAATCTTATGAGAAATAAAGTTTCTTTAAACCGAACTAAATTATCTACAACAACGAATTTAATTTTTTAATTAAAAATGTGTTTTTTTAAGTGTGTAAATTTCTTATAAGGGGCCGTTCAAGTATTACGTAAGCACTATGGGGGGGTGGGGGGTTTGTTTTACTTATTTTGGATGACATGGGGGGTAGGGGAGTCTAGATGATGATTACGTTATCGGTAGTTATTTACTTTTTTACACTTTTTTTGAAAATTTTTACGTAAGCATGGGGGGAGGGGGTAGGAGCTTTGCTTACTTTTGCTGACAAGGGGGATGGGGGGGTAAATAATTGTAATAAATTTGCTTACGTAATATTTGAACGGCCCCTAATTGTTCAATATATCTATGGGGGCGTCCATAAATTACGTGAGGTGTTTTTTTTTTAATTTTCTCTCCCTCCCCCCCTGGTGAGATGTCGTGAAATTTTATTCAACCCCCTCCCCCATCCCCCAATCTCACGTGAGATTTTTCAAAATGTGGGTTTCTTACGTAAACGCGTTGGATTGTTATTGTAAATTATTTTCTTTCGAACGAATTAGTGAATGATCTTAATCGTATTACGATTACATTTAAGATTAAATCTTAAGCATGTACAATCTGGATTAAATGGACTAATGGTGCAGCAATATCTCGCTGCACGCGAGGTCATAAAACGTGCGAGCACAGTGAAGCATAGTGCGCGCTCACTCGCACTTATGGGTCTTATGGCGACGCGTAGTGAAGCACAATGTGCGTATCGATATCACTCATTGTTTGTTATATCATTAAAATAAGGTTGACTGGCAGAGAATGCTTTTAGCATTAAGTCCGCCTTTTGTTCCATTACTTGTGTTCAATAAAGAATAAATAAATAAAATATAATCATACATCTGAATTATTAATTGTTAAAAAGAGTCATTAATGAATAAATATCTAATCGTTTCCAGATACGTCGCACAGGACTTTGGCGATAAAACGTATTCCAAATTCCATGGGTACAGGGAACTGACAAGTTTTTTCTCGTGGCTCGATTACTGTGATACTTTAATGAAGGTAATTTAAAAGGTTTTTACCCTAAATTCTTTTTTTATTACATACTAGTAATGACCCTTGCTTTGTTTCGGAAATCTATGTCTACTTATAATACTCACACTGGGAAAAAATGTTTGTACAGGATTCTGAAAAAAAAATCCCGACAGTTTATTTTCGAGTCAGCTTTCAAACGAAAAAAACTGCTTAAAAATAGTACATCCATTTAGGACCTATGATGTCACGGACAGACACACAGACGCGTGAAACTTATAACACATCTTTTTGCGTGAGGTTTTAAAAATATAGTGAACTGAATCTATTCCAGGAATGCCACCCAACAATAGCAACTCACCTAGCGCGCACCTTCCGAGCGAACTTCCTGGAAGCCGTGGCAGAGATGGCTCTAGTCGGAACTGATGAGGATCAGGGTTTGATTCCCGACAGACCCACGCCCGCACGGACCGCGCTTTCCGCAGCCCTGATCGCTAAATGTCTTAGGGTTGTCGACTCGCCCGATCTTATTAATGGTGAGTTTTGTGGGTAGTTTAAGGAAAGAAGTTTGAAGATATTTAAATTAAAGTAATAAGTAAAAAAATACAGAGAAAATATTTTTTTGGCATTTTTTAAATTCTGTTGTACCTCAAACTGCAAAAGGTGTTCAATATTTTTCCATTTGTGTGTAAAAATATCGAGGTAATTAAAAGCAAAAGAAAAAATTATTTAATCTACCCAGACCTAAAAATTTTAACTAAGAAAATCGCTACCAAATTCTATCAAATCTAAATTTTTCAACTTCATAAGCATTTAACATTGATAAAATAGCACAAAAATTCTACAACTCAATTTTTTTTATCATGACCTACATACCTAATTATTTTGCACACTGTACAATAAGAATAAACTAAATGTTACTAACGCCATACCGTAAATTTTGATCGTTCGCAGAATTCTCTAATTGGCTGGTAGGCGACGGTGAGGTGTCAGAATGGCCGTTGCTGCTGGGACTCATTAACAACTGTCTCACGGAAGACTATGATCTCACTTTGGAGACTTTGAGGTTCTTTGAGGTGAGTGTAATGGTTTGCTCTTATGTCCTTGGTGTGACCAATAAGGTGAGGCGTTTAATACTACATTCATTTATAATATATTATGGATATTATATTATGGAATGAAATAAATAAATATACAATAGGCATGATGACTGAGGGTGATTTTGAAATACTGTTCTATATTATTGGAAAATATAATATATTATAAGTACAATGTATATCATATTTTCGCAAAAAAAAAAGGTTTAGGATAAAATATTATAAATACACTTTAATTTATAAGTTTAGAATACGCACCAAAACACTTCAGTGTCATGCCGTCGCTTGTGACGTCACGCCTGAGTAGAGTAATAGACAAGATGTCATTGTCAGTATTGTCATATTAGTTTGTTAACTCAGGGAAAAAAATGATATGAAAGTAATTCGCTCTGATTGGCGTGGATGGGCGTTCATTATATTGTGGCGGCTTGTCGTATTTTGTAGATTTATTGTATCAAAATATTATTAATCTCGCTCATAATGATGCAAATAAATGAGTGTTTTGCAATCCATTAATAAGCTTTCATTAAATAAATACATAATTTTAGTGACTTTTACTTACTGCCATCATGCCTATTTACCTTATTTTTAACCTAAGACACAAAACGACGGATGTTATGCTCCTAAACGAATAGGCCGATTGTGATGCGTTTTTTTACTGGAAAGCTGACGTGATCAAGATGGTTCTCAGCTACAAAAATATGAAGATCTGTTGAGTTGTTTCAACGTCACAGTTCTATTTGGAGTTTTTTAAATTTCAAAATTTACAGTTACTTAAGTCTGTATTTCTTTTATAATTCTCTCAACAGACAATAATAGAGAAGGGCACAGAGCACAGCATCCAGCGACTGGTGCTGTCTCGCGTGTGTGGGCGGGGCTACTGGTGCGTGCAGCCGTGCGCGCCCGACGAGCGAGACAGACTGAACGATGTGCCGTTGTGGCGCGAGCGAGAGAGGAACAGGTATGACGTCATGGGAAAAGTATGACGCGTGCTATGTTAATTTACGTGTTGTTCCTTGTCGTGGGAACAATGTGTGTGTATATTTATGTATCACGTACCAAGTGAATTTTCATGACAATGTTTTTTTATGTTAAATTATTTCACTTAATTTTTTACCAATAATTTAGACTTCATACTTTAACGCCCCAACTCAGAGTCACTAACGGTTACTTAAATCGCTCCTTAGTACAGAATGATGATTACTAAGGAGCGATTAAACTAACCGTTAGTGACTCTGAGTTGAGGCGTAAGATTTGTAAATGACTTTAAATAGGTGTTGTCTCATATTGATGTAGACGGTAAAACCTTTAAAAATAAGTTACATTTTTTCCTCGTCTCCAGCTCCACAATAAAAGAATTCAGAAAGATCTATCTGTCATATCTCCGTCATAACGCTAATCAAGAAAAAAAGTATATTTTAACTTTTGAGTTTTATAATCTGTAGTAAGTTCTATAGTTGCGTTATAATGATTGCAGGGAAGCCATGAAGCAGCTCCAGCACGAAGACTCGGTGAACTCTGCGATCCACGACATCCTGTCGCACGAGGGGCTGGACACGAAGGACCAGGGGGAGGGTGGTGAGAACATACACCGCGTTATTAACAGGTGGGTTGGGATTAGTTATTGAGGGTAGTTTTAGTTTTTGACGTGATAACGTCTATTAAAACGATGCCGGGTGCACGCTCGAAAAAGCATGACTCATCTGTCGCGTTACGCGAGCGAGCGAACAATGGAGAAAGCGCCATCTATGAACAAAACTATATACACAATTAAGTCAGAAAGGAACTTGCTGAAAAAATAGTTTAGGTCAGGAGTTCTAGATGGCGTTGTAGTATAAAGATGAGTCTGCCAGTTGCTGATGAAACGCGATCTAAGAATAATCTTAAATTTAAATTTAAAAAAAACCGTCAGTTTTATTTACACTAAACATAGCTAAGAACATTCGAGTCACCTTGTCAATATGAAGTTCAAATGATACAAAACACAAAATTGGTAAAGATAATTTGAAACTAGGGTTGTCACACAGCAATAAAATGACATTTCCACCGACATTTCGCTTCTAACATCTAAAATGTACTATAACATTAATTAATGATAAGTTTTGACATACAGTTGTCAGTTAACAAGGCGAAATTTTATATTTTAGCCGGCTCAGAGCACTGAAAACACGTGTAGAAGACATTATAGCATCAGAAAACGGTGACACCGCTACTGACCCCGCCCAATCATAGCATTGCGTCTTATTAGTAGTTTAAGCTTTTACTAACGATTAAGCTCTGGTTGCTCATCACGAGGTTAAGCTAAGGTTATAGTTACGGTTAAAGTTAAATTTAACCGTCGAAACATACGAAACTGGGTTGGTTTTGACTAAGCTTTTGTCAAAACTTAATCTATACTAATATTATAAAGAGGAAAGATTTGATTGTTTGTTTGCATTGAATAGGCTCCGAAACTACCTAACCGATTTGAAAAATTATTTCACTGTTGGGAAGCTACACTATCCCCGGGTGACATAGGCTATGTTATATATGTATATATTTTTTACAATTTTTCCCGAAGCGAAGCGAGGGCGATTTCCTAGTAAACTAATAAATTTCAGTCGAAACTTAACCTAACCGTGACTAATGCACCCCAGTTTCGTATTTTATATAGGTTAAATTTTGCCTTAACTGACATGTAACTATAATTACTTTAACTTTGTAATGAGCAACCCACCTTTACTGTAACCATATCGTAGTTAGGGAACCTTAATGAATTAATAATAAGGATTAATATTCAATAACAGTGGTGGCTTTTTGTATGGGGCTAGGATAAGGAGGGTGATAATTGGGTTAACATAAGACGTTCTGGGTGTTTTCACGATGCAATCGAACGAGAATTTACAGATAGGCCAATGGTTAGCTGGTAGAGAATGCATTAAGTATTTGTACCGTGATATTTTATTGTGCTATAGATTAGACAAATAAATTCAGAATATACATAGGAGTACGATTTTTGTCATAATTAAAATTAACACAGAAGTATTATAAAAAAGCTTTTTGTATTTAATGTAGCACATATAAAATACAAAATATAACAAAGAAAATAAAACTTTAGTGTCAATGTAAATTATGAAGTAATCTCTTGAATTACGACCTAATATTGACATAATAATATATGTAGTACGTGACGTTATACAATTTCATAACGTAGTTTATAGTATTACAATAATATCAAGGCACATAAATAAATACGTATATAGCAGTAGAATTTAAAAAAATGGTGATTTTTTTCCAAATGAAATAAAATTTAGATAATTTTTTTGTGAACTAATCTTGCGTATTGTACAGAGAACAGTATTCCTTATAGAACTAACTTTCACCCTCGTGGAATTTAATTTGACATCCATCAATAATAATCGCTAATTACTAATTTTGTCTGTTAGTGACCTACTCATAATATTGACTACTAACTGTTGCACTCAGAATCACTTAACGGTTACTTAAATCGCTCCTTTGTACAGAATCACAAAACAAGTTCATTAAAAATATAATAATAAAGTAATAATATCATTAACTTATTGCTATCTGAAGACATTTGGAACATCTTGTGTGCCAAGAACCCTAAAATGAATAGTAAATTATCGTACGTTGCACAAAGAGGTATATTATTGCACTGGCGTAAAGTTAGAGAAGGTACTAAACGCCATGCAATAGTAGTCCTGGTTAAGTCACCGTAAATCCGCACTTAAGTCATCCTTTTTCATAATCTAAATCCTTTTTAATAGAGAAAGAGCAAAGTTAAAAAAATTTCGCACCGTGTAAAAAGGGTTACTTTACGCACAGAAAAGCGTGACTTAAGTGCGAGGTTAGGTCACAGTGACTGTAATAAATATTTTATTATAAGCTGAATGATTTTTATATATTATAAATAATCGTATTAAAAAATCACGTATTTATAATATTTACGTATGCGCATAATGTACATAAAAAGGTTATTAAAAAAGTATATAATTATAAAATACTAGCAGTTGCCCGCAGCTTCGCACGCGGAAATTATGCTTATCATATTTATTTTGTACCCCTCATAGAAAAAAAAATTAATAACAGGTTAATTTATATTGAATTTAGGAATTTATAAAGTAAAACCTACGATACAATCACAAATCATTCCTCAGTTCAAGGGTTTTGATGTGATGCCCGGACAGACAGACAAACAGACAGACAGAAAGACAATAATTTTAAAAACAAATTTTTGGTGCTCTAACACGTTATTGATGTGTTATTTATTGATTATAAATTTCAATGTTAGTCCCTCTCCCTCTTTCTCTCTCTCTTCCTCTTCCACTCTCAGTCCCTCTCCCTCTCTCGCTCCCTCTCCCGCCCTCTCCCGTTCCCTATCCCTCTCCCGCTCCCTGTCCCCCTCCCTCTCCCGCTCCCGGTCTCTTTCCTGCTTTTTGTCCCTCTCCCCTCCCCCTCCCATCCGTAAAGTCCCCTATACAAAATTTCTTTCTCACTATAAGCTTACATATTAATTTTCATAATGAAGAATTTCCTGAAAAATTTGCAACCCCTTTATTTACCTCTTAGTGGATGAAATTCTAAAAAACCTGTTACAATTATTTTTTGTTCTTAATTATAAGCTTACATATCAAGTTTTACATTATTTCAGAGTTCAAAAATAACAAAGATCTTAAATATTTACATCCCCTTAGTTTTGCCCCATAGGGCATGAATTTCGAGAAAATCATGAAGCAATTATTTTTTGTGTCTAACTATAAGCTTAAATACAAATTTTCACCCTTCTTACTTCAAAACTGACGAAGTTCCCATACTAACTTGCGCCGCCTTAATTAACCCTTTAGGGGATGATTTTCCAAAAAAAACGTAATACTTAAAATTAAGTTTCTAATTTTTAACTAATATGTAAACTTTCATGTTTTTAAATTCAAAAATGACGAAGTTGCATACTATGTCATATCGCTTTTAACCCTTCAAGGGATGATTTTCCAAAAAATATGTTAAATTTAACTTTTGTTTATTACTATAAACATACATAAAAAAATTTATATTTATACCTACCTCGAAAATTGGCGAAGCTGATTTGTATGTAGTTGACTACCAACCCCTATTTTTAGGGGATGAATTTCGAGAAAACTGATACAGTTATTTTTTGTGTCTAACTATAAGCTTAAATACAAATTTTCACCCTTCTTATTTCAAAACTGATGTAGTTCCCATACTAACTTGCGGCGCCTTAATTAACCCTTTAAGGGATGATTTTCCAAAAAAACGTAATACTTCTAAATTTAGTTTCTAATTTTGAGCTAATATGTAAATTTTCATGTTTTTAACTTCAAAAATGACGAAGTTGCATACTATGATAAAACGCCTAAATTAACCCTTTAAGGGATGATTTTTCAAAAAAATGTGTTAAAGTTAACTTTTATTTATTACTATAAACTTACATGAAAAATTTCATATTTATAACTCTAAAACTGACGAAGTCGGCTTGTATGAAAATGACTTTTAACCCCTATATTTACACTTAGGGGATGAATTTCCAAAAATCCGTTCTTAGCTGACGTCTCCTTAGCATAAACTATCTCCCTGCCAAATTTCATCATAATCGGTTCGGTAGTTTCTGAGATTTTTTGTTTAATCAGTGTATCTCTTTTCAATTTTATATATATAGATATGGCAGAATATTTATATTAAAATTTTATCAATTATAGTTCCTTAAATGTGTTTGAGACTGCTATTATTATCATTTATTTATTAATTGGAAATGAATGGTGTATGGATGTGCCATAAATATATTTTTATTTTTATAATATTAAGATTTTACTTTTAGCTATAACAACTATGACATCTGTAGTAAAATAATCACAGGACTTTAGCCATCTTAATCCATCCATCCAAATAAAAAATTGACACAACAAATGGTTATTTCCAACTACCGTTACATAATAGTTTTCTTTACAATTTAGATAATAATATGATATGGTGCATTATTTTTATAGAATCATTATTTAAGTGAAAGAGTATTTTGAAGATATTAAAGTGACATTTTTGATTTAGCACACGATTTATTTTGTAAATTGTATGTTGATAAAAAGCGATTTAGTGTAATAATGATTTATAACTGTATTAATTGAAACAAAAAAGTAATCCCCGGAAATATTCCGTCAGAAATGGGATGATGAGATGAACCCAATAGTGATGTTGTCAAATGTAAATTAATATAAAATGTTTAAAGTATTTTTGGTAAAATTGAAGGCATAAAATATTATTCTTTTATCAAAGTCAATCACAATAAATTAAATATCATTAATTTAAAATTTTAAATATAGTACTCAATGTCACGTGACCTCAAACGCCGTGTTAAGAATATGACGTCATTGTTCGTATTCCAACAAAATTCATTAAACGGCTAGTATTGAACATCGGTTAGTGACGTCACCTGAGGTTTTTGGTGGGAAATTTGACATTGATTTCTGTTTATCAATTTTTGTTTTTAAATGGAATATTATTATTTTTATAATTTTTTTATTAAAATCGGTTCATCTGTTTAGGAGCTACGATGCTACAGACAGACACACAGACACACAGACACGTCAAACTTTTAACATCCCTCTTTTTTCGTCGGGGGTTAAGGAATAAAAAAGAGATTCGTGAAATTGCATTTTTATCAAAGTATACTTCGTAAAACACAGCTAGGATTAGCAAGAAAAGAATGAAATGAAAACTCTAAATTTCGTTTGCTACATTGAAAGAATTAGGTACCTTATATAATACAGGAATTTTATTATTAAATGTTGTGCTCAAGTATGAAGTATTATTGGGACGTTATGTACAAAATAATGCTTTGGTTTGCCATGTGTCGGTTTTAGTATTATAATTTAATTTCGCATTTTATGAATTTATTTAGGTAATTTTTAACGTTTAATCCACTTTATTTTAAAGAGTATAAGCGTGCTTTACAATTTTTACCGTACCGGTGCAATGATTGAATCATGATTTATTGATACAATCAAATGACCTGACTTCTAATATGACAAACTATCGTAATTGGTCGGTTAAATAAAGCTGGCATGTTCATAGTACTCAAACCAATGTAATTTCTTTTTCAATATTTAAAATAGGTTTATATGCATACAATTAAAAATCTAGATTTCGCTCTTATTTACTAAATGCACATTAGTATGTTCAAAGACTGATGGATGAGTTTAAACAAAAAATCAGACTATATTTTGTTAACAGTACTGATAATAATAACTATCTCTATCGCACCCATACGGTTGGCTGCGTGTAAGAGAGAAAGAATAGTTTAATGTGATGCGTATGCAATGCAACGTTACCGTGTTTATTCATAGACACAACACAAGCGCAATAATTATATAGATGTGTTGTACGTGCCAGCTTTCGGTAATCGAGCTATATGATAATATCAACAATTAAATAAGCTCCGTGGGCTATCAGTAGAAGTCCTTGAATATGACTAAAATTGCATAATAAATAATAATAAAATATTGGTTTTGTGAAAAACGAATGAAGAAATACTTTTAGTATAATATAATTTATTGTATAAGTCGCGCCATTAAAGAAACGAATCTAAAATGGCGGAAATTATCATTGCCCCTCTTTCGCACGTTATTCCTGTCTTTAGCGTGCGAGTGAGGAGGAATGATAATTTCCGCCATTTTTGATTCGTTTCATTAATGACGCGGCTTATACTATGAATATTTTAAAATATTTGAGTTAATTTTTACTGGAATAAAGATTCTATTAGTTTAAATACACTTGTTTTTTGGTGCAAATTATAACATAGGGATTTTATAGAAAATGTTGTATAAATAATAACATTAAATTTTATTTTGAGGAAAATTTTCTACTACAATAGATGCTACAATTTTAGTTAATTTATTATAGAAATTTTATTTTTGTGAGAAATATGTTGAATAGTTACCTATTGAACCTATTTTCAGTAATAGAGTGATAAGTTACATGTGATTTTGTATTTTTATTTATTAGTTATTTAATATTTAAATCGGTAAGAAAAGGAGAATTATCAAATGCTGTTAATAATAGTAAATAAACGTACCTTAAATTATTGTCATTTAATTCTACTTCAATAAACTATGCTCGAATTTTTTTATTAATAAACAAAAAAATCTTAAAATTAGTAATTCAAAGAATGTTAAAAATAGTAATTATTCAAATTAAAATTCGTAAATCTTAAAATTTGTAATTCTTCACTGTGTAAATATCTACATCATCGTTGTAGTTGAAACATTGGCATAGCTTGCATGACTTTCAAAAAGTGTTTCTAAACAAACTAATTTTGAATAAAAATATTTGAACTTTGAATTTACAAAACTATATTACAAAGCATTGATAATTCTTCTTTCTTTAGCCTGTAAGTGATGTACACCCCTGACAACAGATTAAACGTTTGCCCCAGAAGCTGTAGTTTGATTTCCCCCTTGCAGTTTCCTGCTCCTGCTACCGCGCGCGCTGCTGTCCGACCCCGTCGGCGCGGACTATGACCACTACATACATGATGCTCAACGACATTATCAGGTATTCATAGCGTTAACATTAAAGGCAATGATATTAAACTATAAATACATTATGCCCTTACAAATCAACCAAAAAATCTGTTCCGACCGAGCTACAACACACACACGTTTATCTTTTGTTTCACTACACCAATCACACATTGGTAAATTATGTAAAAGGGATGGCACTACTAAGCGCGCTGCTGTCCGACCCCGTGGGCGCGGACTATGACCACTACATACATGATGCTCAACGACATTATCAGGTATTCATAGCGCTTGTATCGTTAAATGGATATGTGACGTATTGACAGTGATGTCTCTCGGTGACACTGTCTGTCAAGCGAGACGTACGTCACTGGCAAGCGGAGATCGACTCTGCATGTTAACTTTTAAATTGAATGTTAACATTTAAATGGAACTTGGCTTAGCCGACCTGTAGAATATCTAAACGCTACAGAATATATAATAATATATGATTGACAGATATTAACAGGGGCGTAGCTAGCGTCGTATCAATTATACGGGGGCCCCAGCTTAAAGGGGCCCCGACTAGCACCATAATTTTATTGACGTATTTCGGACGTGCATCTCGAAAAATCTCATCTGCCGCCCTGAGGCCGTTACTGTTGGCGCAATTTAACAACAGCTTCCGTTGGAACGGGGGCCTCTTCAACAAATATTGATGCAGGGCCAGCTTAGGAAAGCTACGCCACTGGATATTAATTTCTTTCTCTCGCTTTTTGACCACACATGCACCGACCCCAACACTGACGGTGCACACTCCGTTCCTTATTTGTCAAATTTTTACTAAAAAAAAATCTCTATCGAACCATACATTTAACGTAACTATCGGCTTTGTTTAGGTCTTTGGGTAAAGTCATTGCATTGACACCAAAAAATTATGATCCTTAAAGTAACACAACACATAATGTAACATGGCTTCAACAACCCATTGATGGCCAACTGAGCACTGGTCTTTCCTATTGAGGAGGCCTAGAGCGTACTCCACCACGTAGGGTTAGTGGCCAACTCGAGTATCGGAAGTTTTCATGCCGCCCAAGAGACACCGGCATCAGGCACGGCTTGACGACTGTTATCTTGTGATAATAACCGGGACCGACAGCTTTACGTACCCTCCGAAGCACGGAAGCGCTCAAGAATTTTATGCCACTAGTAGTCACCCATCCAACTATCGTCCGCGCCCGCTGTTGGTTAACTTCACCGATCACTTACAATCGACAGTCGACACAAGCCGCCGGGCTATGAGCGCTTCTAACGTAACATAAACGATTCTATTTCAGCTATGGCTAGATATAACCTCAACGTTCAACTGGCCCTCCGATCACGTGTATATAGACACTACAGCCAGTTCCACACATAGCTACGACAGCCGCCCAGAGGCTGATATACATCTAGACGAGGTTTTCGAAACCGTCCACAGTCAATCAAGAAAAACTAGCAAAGAAGAAACCATCAGACCACACAAATACGATAATATGACTCGATTAGGACCTCTATACGTCGATGTTACACTCGCGAATAGCAGCAAAGAGAATACGTTTAAACTGAATCGATATCTACCGAATATCGATTCCAATAATCGATGTTGCAAGGACATCGATAACTCGCATCATACTGATTGCTTGTTTTCCCAACGATTGGTAATTCGCAGTCGGGATTGCTCGTCGAATTCTGATGACGAATTCGATGAGGGTCCGTTCTTTAGAATGCTTTACCAGTTGCTAGGGAACATGCCGAATCAGCCGTACCAAGTTAATTTGCACCTTACGTCGATAATATCAAAGTTGGCTTTGATGCCGCATCCTAATCTTCACGAGTATCTACTTAATCCTTCTCTACCGACGGCTAAGAAGACGCAGACGTTGTTTAAAACCCTCCAAGAGGTTGCTAAGAAGTTAACGACAGAGATTCCAAGACTGAAGAATTATAAGCAGGTGATTGAGACCACGAGGCAGCAGCTGATGAGTGAGGATCCCAGTTATGATGAGAGGTTGGTGGTATATTTTATGAGCTGTATTAAGACACAAGTCACTTGAAGGTGAATTTTGTTACTCATGGACATAATCGACGCATTGCTGTGATTTTTTTATGGAAATATCCGGCAAACGAGCTGACGATCCACCTGATGGTAAGTGGCTATCGTCGCCCATGGACATCAGCATCACCAAAGGCATCACTGATGCGTTGCCGATCAAGAAAGAAAGAAGAAAAATAAAGAAAGAACTGGCTCTCAAGCCCCCAGCCGGAACACGACGAGTCGTTTGGCGGCTGACTGATGCTCGAGGGTGGTAGCTATCCAGGCGAACCCCTGGAGAAATAATAATAGCAGTAATGTATTAATTAACAATTAAAATCAATATTACCAATATAATCCCTCGAGGGGCCTACCACCAGCGGGTCGAATTTAGCCGCCCCAATACGGCTATCTATTATTTTTAATCGTTATTTGCAATTTAAAAATAAGGTAGACACAAAGTGCAATAATTTAAACATAAATAAACATTTAATGCCAAAATCTATTTCTGTCAATTATTTAAAAAAAATGCCATAAAAAGAAGTGTTAAGTTTGTTTACCAATAAGTCTTGTCTAAAAAATTAAATTATATTTGAAATATTTATACTAAAACATGATTGTTTATTTTTCCCTAGCGGTGACCACAATCAACTGGTTGAAAGTCTGATCGTGTTGGAAGAGTTCTGCAAGGAACTGGCTGCCATAGCGTTCGTCAAATACCAACATTACATCCATATGCAGAGGTAGATCTATAATATACTGTGAAACCATTGAAGTATTATTACTAGCGTATAGAACAGACATCGCGAACACCATGTATGTCCCAACGCATTGGCGCCGATCGGCTTCAATCTTCAATGGATTCGTTCGATTTTGAAAGAACGGGGGCTCAATTTTGAAAATAAAACGTCCCAGTGTGACATACATTTTGTTCGAGATGTCTGTTCTATGACATTATACTTCAATGTATGAAACAGTTTTTCAACCTATGAGTTGCTCCCTTTGATCATAAAGCCTTGTGAGGTAATCATACAAATTTGTTTGAACATTATTAAACACAATTTCAGTGAAGTTTCTGCTTGTTTAGTTTTTAATAATTTTGCTAAACTAAACAGAAATATAATTAAAGTCCGTAGTTTTTAAAGTTTTATAGGTAGTCTGAATGTTTTGACTTCAAAGGGAGTTGCGCTAAGAAGGTTGAAAAACACTGGTCTAATCAATTATGTATTTCTTGCCCAAGTGTTTATAGATAGGCGTGTTTAATGATTGGCGTGTTCAATATTCTATCTATCCATCATTAGTAAGTTATGAATTAGCTGTCAAATAGTCACATAAGAGTTACATACACTATGAGTTAATCTGCTAACTTTACCAGAGATTATGGAGAGATATTTGAAACATGTCTGTTTAATTATTATAAAGGCCAAGTCATTAATATAAATTGTTGGAAGTTGCTTCGAAAGTGGATTCGAATGCTTCTTGTGCCTTATGAAGTTTGAAGTTGTGTTCACTTGTGTAAGTTTCTGCTAATACTGCCGTGAAGCAACTTGCTTCAAGCTACTGTTATTCGGCATTAACATTTCGTAGCCAAATTATTCGTAAATTATAATATTAGGAACAATACTTCGAAGCTAAAAAAACAGTCAATATTGTTTGCTTAGGAAAGTGGCGCCGTCTGACGTTTTATTTTCAGGTCTAGGTCACATGACATTTTAATAGAAATTAATAGAAACGATTTATTTCGTTGCATTTATAATTTTATTTTGTATTCGTTAATGTTCTCATCATTGTGTAAATAGATTAATATAATTATTCTTAATATTATTCAAGTATCTTTAATAAATGCAACACGGTCAAAGTCTTAGGTGCGATTCTCGGGCAAACATTTCTAATAGATAAAATTTGTTCTGGGAACTTTGATTTTTATGAGTTAGCTCCTTCACTTGAGGTGTTGTTATTTGTAAATAATAATAAATAACGCTTAATTATAATAACAATATGTTATTTAATAAGTCTTAAAAAAGTAAAAGCCAGTAGAAATTAAATACACGATTATTGAATAAAGTTTTGGTAGTGATTACTTTGAAAAATATTTTTAGTGTCTTATTTAATTAATTGCATTTGCAACCAGTGAGTTTAAATTGTTAGATGCTTGAATTCTAGTCCTTTAAAAGTATTTCGTCATTGCGACTTTAAGACCACTTATGTGTCCTTTTTGCCAAAATCACTATTTTACGTCAAACGATGCTATATTTTGAAGCACTATCGAATTCAAAAACTCATGTGTGTGTCGTACTTTTCCACACACATTTCCATCGTAATTTATTGACCAAATTCAAAATCACCTTACTTACCTTACTTGCTAAACAAAAGTTCATCGATTTTCTCATAAAGTTGATTTTTATACATAATGCTGGCCATACACGATCAAGTATAATTGTCAAGTTTGCAGCGGACTTAACGCGGCATCCACTAAACTTGACGGTGTATGGCCACGGTATGGCTATCTGGCCATATAGCTATCTCATGGAAACTGGATGCCGCATCAAGTCAAACTGCAAACTTGACAAGTATATGACTCGTATATGGATCGTGTATGGCTTAAGGGGTCTTAAAGTCGCAACAATTTGTGAATTAAAACATTCCTGCCTTCATGGAGTATGAAGATCGATTCAGTGTGGTGCTGCCAAAAGATCTTGTCTTCTCAAGCTCTTCATGGTCATATGTGTCATTTATTTTTGTTGTGTGCTGAATGTAAAGAAATTTTATTTAAAATGTACTGCTAAAAATTATAACATCGTTTTATAGAAATCATTTTTATGATTATTTAAAATTATTATTTACATATTATGTTGGTATTTGTAATTTAAATAAAATGGATATAAAAAAACTATTAACGCTTATATTTTCTTCTTCATTTAAAAAAATGACATTTGGACATCGTTTGAATTTCGTTTTTGTAATAATTATGTAATTTTTATTATTTAAATAAAAAGATATATAATTTGAAATGAAATATAAAATCTGAAATGTGTCCAATTAACTATGTTATTTAAAAAAAATCAATTGTGTAATTTTTTTGTAATAAAAAAAGGGTGCGTGTACTTTTGTACGCGCGTGAGAAGTTATACTTCTTTGATATGAAAAAAAAATCAATATTAAAAAAACATTGTTCAAAATACAATATTCAAAAACAGCAATACTAAAAATAAAAATGAAATAATATTTTGAAATAATTTAATTTACGAATCTCTATAGCCAAACTATATGTGTTAAGCGCCATCTGTGATTAATTTTGTAGTATATTCTAATATTACTTTGCTACGTATCGTAATAGTTCTCGTAATAGAACATAGATGGTGTTTTTACAATTGCAAAAACAAATCAATTATAAATCTTTTTTTTTCTGTTTTTACAATTGTAAAAACACCATCTATGTTCTATTACGAGAACTATTACGATACCATGCTGTAAAACCAGTTTTTGTGGGGGGGAGGGAATGAAAGATTTTATTCAGTTCAGTTGAAGAATAATTTATTTTCCGACAGGCATTAAACTTTAATACAGATTAAGGAGAGAAAAAGAATGTGCTCCTAGTCCCAAAGACAAGTATCGATTACTATTTACTACTACAGTCCGTTCACAGTTATTTTACCTCTGACAAGCTGTCATTACCTTCCCATTAGATTAGCATTACTTGCTGTCAAGTGACGAGTGTTGCAAAAGTTCCCGATTTATCGGGAGATCTACTGATTTTGGTTATCGTCTCCCGATATCCCGTTTTAGCGACCGTTTCTCCCGATTTTTTGCATTTTCTACCAATGTAATATAATATTGAAAATTAAAATAGAAAATAGTGTTATAAATACAAAAAACAAAAGAAACTGAGTCGCTCAATGAAAATACAGAAGAATTTTGGGCAAACGTAGGTACATATTATAGCATAAAACGTGGTCATGGCTCACGAAATCGTGTTCTAATATTTTTTCCAACTGAATCAATGATAGGTCTATTACACACAAAAAAATTAAAAAATACAAAAAACCCGACTGCGTATAAAACATGTGCGACATATTGAGGATAAGTTTTGTAAAATGGATGGAAGCTTAGACGCGGAAATTGATAAATTTAATATAGAATTGAAAGACGAGTGTGATACGGAATCTGAGAGCAGTTTTGATGATTCATGTTCGAACGATAGTGATTATTTATCATTAGGCGTGCGTTTGGATCATTCGTATGCCAACCCAATTTAAAGCAATTCAATTTGTTGTAATTTTAATATAACTACCGAGAATGTGAACTGATTAGTTAGGAGACTGTAAAATAATACATTGTTTTATTTGAACGTGTATCATTTTTACTATCGTTACTTTTGGATCAACCTAGTAAATAATATTTATATACATCAGAAGAAACATGTAATATTTCAAAGTTGGCGGGTGTCTATTATACTATGTACTACTTAAATGGTTTTTACCCAAAACGAATGTCATAAAAAGGTTGTATAATAAAAGCTATTGCATATTTCAAGAGATTTTATTAGTTATCATTTATATTAATATTTCGTCTAGTTGTGCAGGAGGCGCTATATTTCGTTGGTACCTTGCCCAATCAAGATACCATAACATACTCATTGTAAGTATGGCCACAGCAAACTACTGAGCTTCTAAAGATGTATAGGGTACGTTATCCAGTGTTCAGGACTTATTCTGAACCTTTGTCAGTCACAAAACAGGCGATTAAGTAGTCCATATTCATATAGTATTGGTTTGCCAGAAATTGTAGCGAAACTGCGAAAACACATTCACCAAAACACAAGTACGAAATCGAATACAACAGTAAATTAAAATAACTGTGTGCGTGTCGATGAGTTTCAATAGTAAATAGGACTCCAAATAGGTACGCTGAAAATATTTAATAGAAAAATACAAAAAACCACGCGTAGAAACATGAAAGATCGATGACAAATATGACAGTACAGTGGTGTTATTTATAAATACTATGGTTACCAAAATGACATTATTAGGGATTACATCATCTTTGTTGTAAATCGATTAATCGATGTCAAAATATTCGAAATGTAATTTAATAAAATTAGCGTAACGATTGAATGGTAATTCTAAATATATTACATAGTTTTAATATGTATTGAATACGAAAACATGTAAGAAATAAATTAATATTATAATTATAATTATAATTAACAAATAATACATAAATTATATTATTATATTCCATCAATCGATTATTATGAATCAATTCAATCGATTATAAAATCGTTTGTAATGAGGTAAATACTGTGAAAACTTTTTTGCATACAGAAAAAATACAGAATTTAGCTAACTTCACGTTGTAGAATTTAGGTGTCGGTGTGCGCGCGCATCGTAGAAATTCACTCTCATCATTTTTCACCATCGCGCCAAAAGAAGTATAACTTCAAAAAATATTTTATTAGTGACACAACATTCATCAAACTTATGTGTCCGTTTGGACCACAGGGAGCTATTTTTTTATTTATATTAATATAATATTAAATATCACACCTTTAGAATTATTGGCTTATCTAAGAATTTTAAGAAAATGACTTGTATACATTGAACGGCATAAAAATATGTAATTTATGCCCAATTCTTCAATTACATGTTTGTCGTATACCAAAAAATACGAATTTTTGATATCAGTTCTAAAGGTGCGACATGTTTTTATGCCGTTCAATGCACAAGTCATTTTCTTAAAATTCTTAGATAAGTCACTTCAATTCTAAAGGTGCGATATATTACGCTTTTATCATTATATGAAACAGTTGAGTTATGTACCGCACAATGAGTAGTACTGATATTGTTTGTTAAATATACCATTAAGTACATACAAGTGTTTTTTTTCGTTATCCTGCATAGCTTTCTATTGGGAATAATAAAATTAAATCTTTATTTATGCAAAGAGTCATGTTATTCGAGGTTGTAAAGAAAAGAAACTACAGTAAAATGCAATGGTGATTATATTCTTTCTCAAAATTAAATAATGCATATAAACATGAACTAACTATTGAACTAAACTTCCAAACTATATACAAATGTGGAATCTTTACATTAGTGTTCTGGGAAGAACCAAATATACAGGGCAATAGTTAATTTGGCAAACATTTTTTGAACTACTTTATTAGATAAACATAGATACTTTATTAGATATACTTAGGTATTATATTTATGTTTTCTAATGGTGAACGCACATTCTATACGCACCCGCATATGTCATCCGCATCTCATATGATTTCATACAAATGTGGCGTGTACGGTGCGGACATATGTGTGTTCAGCCTTAGTATTCACTGACCGTCTATAACATAAATACACAGTATAATATGACAGATAAATAACAAGAACTTACGGCCCCAGAGTCACTAACTTTTACTTTAATCGCTCCTTAGTAAAGAATCACCAAATTCTGTACTAAGGAGCGATTTAAGTAACCATTGGTGACTCTAGAAATGGGACGTTAATATCTTAAGCCCGACTTTAAGTTAAGAAATTGACTACAGACTAATGACGCGATCAAGGCGAATACCTAAAATTTATTCCCTCACTATCCAATGTATTCATAATATAGAGGTCATTGTTTCAAATCTTTGTCCCTATGATAAATTTCGAAACCTTCAAAATGAACGATGACATATGCCACCGTTTTGCTACATAGGTTTATCGCTATACTTAAAAAAAATATTACACAATCTGGCCAAGTGCTGTATTAAAATAAAATAAATCAATTCTTCCCAAAACATCGTTATTTACAGAGTGTCTTGCAACTAACTAGCGATATTTTAAGGGCATAAAATATATCTAATTTTATCGACATGTGTGGGTCTAACCCTCTACCTTTTGGAATGGCCGCCATTTTATTTTTTTACTATGGTAGATGACTAGAAATATTTCGATTTCTCTAGACTTAAAGATCCCATAGATGTGACCTTTTAAGTCCAGAGAAATCGAAATATTTAGACTTTCATGTACCATAGTAAAAAAAAATGGCGGCCATTCCAAAAGGATGAGGGCTAGACCCCCACATGTGGGAAATTCGTCGATTAGTTATATTTTATGCCCTTAATTCGTCGCTAGATAGTTGCAAGACACCTGTATGTATGCATCTCTACATTCATAATCACACATACATCTCACATTAATTATACATATTAACATTAACCATTAGTCCTAGATGATTCAGTTTCGTCCTATAATTGTACAAAAAATGAGTTCTTGTACTATGGGTCCCTTTCGATGTCACTGTGAAATATCTGTTTTATATTGAAAACTGGCATATACTACGACAAAATTAAAGTCCATCCATAGCGGAATGAAACGCAAAAAGAATGAAAATACCAGTAATACAATATGAATTGTTATTTCAATTCCGTTATTAAGAATGTATAATAATAACGTTACAGCATATAAATAAAACTGCGAGATAAACTAACAGATTTGTAACAGTAAAATACATTAAACACATTAATATTTAAAACTATTTCACAGTGACTTCGGCAGCTGTTTTACGGTACCAACCAAGTGTTACAGATCAGATAGAGGCACTTGATTCAGTGAATTTGAAAAATTACAGCATTTTTACTACCGACAAAGCATTTGCTAAGTTTATAATTAAAGGGTTACAATAACATAATGGAAAATTAATAAAACACTCTGCCAGTAATAAAACTGCTTCACTAACTACTATAAAAATGCCACTGTCATTTTTTTTTATTACCGAATGATTGCGAATATAAGAAAATCGATTATTCGTGTAATCGTCTAAGATTTTTAAAATCGAAACATTTTTCATTGCATTGAATACTTTTGAAATTATTATAAACTCGTTTGATACTTGTTTTAAAACCAAATTTGAACTATTTAGAAATAATTCAAATAATGAAGGACGATTCGATCTAACATCGATTCCGACTAAATAATCGATGATGTTATTCGCAATCGCTCAACCACACTTAACTAATTCTGTAACTGTTGACCTAGATTGTAATTTTAAAACACGTTTGCGAACGTAATAACTATCACGAAAGCATATAAAAATATTCGATCACAATAACTTTGGACAGTATAGGTAATTTTAAAACGCATTAAGAATTCTATTATAATGTAAAATTACTCTTGGGAGGATTAAATACATCTTTGTACTAAGTTACAGATACACAGAAAATGCCATGAATATTTAAAACGGCTATTACATATCCTTTGAAAGATGAGTGAGATTTTTTAAGTAACGGGAGAGACTATAAAATATATCTTTCCAACGTTCAATTTGTTGTCTCTAGCTGGTTGAATGTTTACTTGCTACGTAATGCACACAATAGAACTTTTTATGTTCAAGGAACGAACTGATCTGTCTGTAAATATTGGTTTAAACTAGGTTGCAATAGAGATTAATCGAACTACAACTATTGTAAAATAATTAACCGACTTCAAAAAAGGAAGAGGTATTCAATTCGACTGTATTTTTTTTATGTTTGGTACCTCAGAACTTTCGACTGGGTGAACCGATTTTGATGATTCTTGTTTTAGTCGAAAGCTGGTGGACGATTTAATTAAAATCTATTTTACATATTAATGTATGCCTTATTAGTAACATCTGATATTTTTCTATTTTATAATACATAAGTAGTATAACTCGCACTAATAAAGAAGGAAATTTAAAATAGATCCAAAATAATTAACCTATCGAAACAATTAAAAACATCTCATCAATTTCAAAATCCCTTCCTTATTAACGCATTAACAGTGTGAATTAGATATATCTAGCATATTCACTAAGTTATTATATATAAAAAAAGGGTAGCGCAATTTAAAGTAATAAAATATCTTTGCATATTTTTTATTGGAATTGACAAAGGCAAGTACAAAGTAATACCTAACGCTGCGTTCTTTTCAAATTGAAGAGGCATATGTCAATTTGTATATTTACTTTAAAACTGGCCTACTATATTGAAATCTACTTCAGGTGTAGAAAAAGGATTTCGCTTCGCTTTTATTGAAAATGACTCGTTCGTATGCGCTGGTATACTATGATGTAAGTGTGTGCGTGAGGCACGATAGGATTCTTAAATACCTACACAACATTTATCTGAGTTACAGATAATTTCTTTAATATTAAATGGTTTTCAATGTTAAAATTTTCATACAACTTATTCACGTAATAATTTTTTATAATTGGTCTATGGCCAAAACGTAGACCTTTGGTTTAAAGAAAAACTATTATATTTTTCAAAATTACATAATTAATAACAAACAGATACATTACCAGTGTTGCCATCCAACAATCCATAAGAACGTAAAACAGTAAAAATAAATATATCTATTTTTAAGAAGCGAATACGACTAGCTTCATATTATGTCTTACTGCTAAAGTTGAACACGATATTATAATTATAGACTTGTTTTGTGTATCAAAGAAATTGGTTTATTTTCCTAAAAGTGAAATTTAAGTTCTGTAGTTCCATTGGTATGGAAAACAATGTTAAAAAAAAACAGGACAATAAAAACAAAATAGCGAAAAGTGGTAAAATAATTATCACAGCTCTGTAAAGGAAGTCAATCTCAGGCTATTTGTGTGGGTGTGTGTGTGTTTTTTCAAGTAGTGTTTGTGATATAAATGTTTTATTTCGATGTAAGCATACAATTATATCTAAGAAATTGTAAGAAACCTTCGCTCTCTAAAACCGGAATTAAAATTGTGATTTTTCATAAATAATTAAAACTAAAAGCTGCCTTCTATAGAGAAGGGAAACATATTAAAAATTTCCACATCATCAATATTTAATCATCTCATGACATGTGGTATCTGCTGATTTCCTCCTAAATTTTATATTTAAAACATAGTTCAAAAGTATGTAATCAGATTCCCTTATTTTATCATATCAGACCTTTGAATACTATGAGGAAATATGAAAAAGTATAGTGAAATATGAATAAGTAAAGTATATTTTTGTTTCAGGAAAATAAAATATTTTATACTGATTTGAACTCAAACACTGTTTTATAAGAGAAGGTATTTTAATTGAAGAGCACCTAGACTATGAAAATAAAATCGGAGTACTATGATACAAATTAAATTATACAATACAATAAATAATGACATTAGGTATTAAGTTTGCCCTTTATTTCTTCTTTTTAAGAGGTGACAAACATGTAAATAAATAAATAAATAAAACAAAATACGGTAATAAATAGATACATGAATAAATTTCAATGTATATTTTAAACTCATAAAGCGTCCCACGACTTAAAAAAATTATGATTACTTGCACATATAGTTATCGCACACCAAACAATGGTTATTAATGTTATAATTATGCATTTTATATTATTTTTTAGCCCTAATACTAGAACTTTCTCGTGAATCATCAAAACCGCATCAAAATTATCGCTTTGTTTAATTTATAAGTAGTAGTTTGTTGTTTAATAAGTAGTACACACTACTTCAAAGATGGTCCCCTAAGGTCAACAAATATTATTCATATTTATATATATAATAATAAGCAAATTAAATTTCTCATTTCTTACAATAAACATTGCGCTAGGCGCTTGAGCTAACAAATAATTAAAATAATTTTATCATGTCATGCAAACATACCTATCTACTTAATTTACAAAAAAAAACTTAATATACTCATTTAAATGATTAATAGTTCTTAAATTATTATTAGACAAGACTGGATATCACCTTACTTTGTAATTTTTAATATTAAATGAAGTTGTTTTATGTCACAATTTGTATTATGGCTGTTTTTAATAAGCAATTAATTGAATTTGTTGCCTGTTTTCCTTGTTTTAAACAGATGTAGTAATTTTCGTAAATAATCGATAATTAAATAATAATAAAGCACGAATTTTTATTGGATAACAACATAAGGTTTTGATTTTCGTTGCAAACTCCTAATTTCACCGTATTGAAATCAATCAACATATAGCTAAATAATCGGAAAAGCATATTACATAATATTAAAACTTATATTAATAACACAGCGTTATATTTTAAATAAATATTGTGTATGTTGTTGTATTAAATATGTCTTTAGCCTATCGCCTCAACTTCAGCAGTAGGTAAACAATGCTATGCTACGGAAGAATCCATAAATTAGCCGAAGTTTTTTGACAAAAGTGTCTCTATATTGACGTTTAAGAGTACAAGATAAGGATAGATATTTTATTATCAACTTATTTAATCTACTGTTGTGGCTATCATTGTGTCTTGTGTGTTCTTAAAACAACGTACAATAACATAGAAAGCAATATTTTGTATTATAGGTATTTATCGATGACTGGTTAAAATCATTTAAGTAACTTAAATTATATGAAGTTTTATTTAAGTTACGAATATAGTATATCATTTCATTAAGTAATTAACATAATAACTTTAAACTTATGTTGATATTTGAAAGTTACACAAGAAATGTGTAGATTTCAAATTTATCGTTAAAACAGTAATACCACTTTTACAGTATACTGATTTGTCAAACTAGTTCGGCTAATGTATGGATTCTAGTTTACATACGTTATATGCTACAAATCATACAATAGTTTACTATGACTTAATAGTATATAATAATATAATATATTTATATAACTGCTTCGCGCGGAACTATCACCATGTTGTCTGAAAATAAAAGTTTATTCAATAAAAGTTTCTCATAAAATTAATCACCTTGTATAGTTTGTCGTAGAAATGTGAACACATGTCAAATTTTAATAAACTGTTAAAAACAGGCAACACTCTTATGTGTTGTAATCACGGAACACAGAGACAAGAGGTGGAAGTGCGAAGTAGGCGGGGCACAGCGACTAACAGTAAGCGTAGCTCCGCTTACTTGCCCGCATAACATATCTGTCACTGAGCTGCGTCGGTTGTGCATTACATAAATTAAAATTTGACTTAAATTATAATAATATGACTTATTGTGCAATTTTGGGTGCAAAAATGATAGCAGAGCTAAGAATTTATTTAATGGCAGTGTTTCATACCACAGCCACCCACAGCTAAGCCTAGTTTTATATTTATTTTGTATTAATTCAAATTCAAAACATAAAATTAAAGGAAATAGTACATTTTTATGATCAAAAAGCTACTCTATTTACACGGCAATAAGGTTATTTTTATGTTTTAAATGGTACTGCTACTCGACTATTGTTTTCCAGAACATTCTTTGAAAACATTCTTTGCTACTCGGGAAGGGATGGGATAAATTTATCGATATAGGTGTGTTGTAATTTTATTTACGATGTAATATTATACGACCAAGACCCGACTGATTAGGGTTTAAATGGCTATTTATAGAGAAAATATGTTCGTAGCCTATAGTTAATACATATAAATAGTTAATGCCAGTTGGCAATCTCTAACAGTGAACTTGGTCAATATTATAATATTATTATGAATAATTATAATAATTATTTGAATATTATGCTTATTTTGGTTTCTATAGTTACTTCTTAGATTTTCTTAAGACGCATAGAGAAAAGAAGACTGGCTTAAAACTACTGGGCGGATCAATTGGTTCCCAGTAAAATCTAGTACCATGCTCAGAGCATTTTTTACAAGAAGAATTCATAGTTTCAGTGACCGTCAATACGGTTTCCGCCACGGCAGATCAGCTGGTGATCTTTTAGTATATCTTACTCATTGCTGGGCAGAAGCAAAAAGGTTGTAAGTTTGGATGTTGCAAAGGCGCTCAAAAAATTTTTGGACTAGCGGTCACCCATCCAACTACCGACTGCGCCCGCTGTTGCTTAACTTCTTCGATCGCTTAGGATCGACACAATCCGCCGGGCTATGAGAGCTTCAAAGCTAGGAAATATAATTCCACGAAAATAAAGGTGTTTAAACTATTCCTTGGCGACACTAGATGGCGCAATTGGTTCTACTACTAAACGTTGTAGGTCGAACAAAAGGAGAATGCCCATTTAGTATGGAGAAATGACTGTACTGACTTTAACATTTTTGTGTCTTGATAAAAATACCTTTATTTGATTATGTTATCTTTATAAATTACACATACTAACTTTAGTCAGTGTTTATTAACTACTAGTGTAGGAAATACGAGATTTTCAACAAAATTAGTTTGAATTTAGGTTATAGTAAACTCACAGTAATATGGAGCCTATGCCGGCGTATTAAAGTCGATTGCGTATCTAATGTCGTTCTTTTAAGTTTCAAATTCATTTGACAGTCCCAAAACGCCATGTAGTTTATAATGTATTATAATCACAGAACACTATTACTCCTGGCTGATTATAATAATTTTCTAATTCATTTGACAGTCCCCTTAAGTCATCTAGTTTGTTGTATCATAATTATAATGGAATCAATGCAACCTATTGACCCGAAGGATCTTAAAATATTTCTGATTGGCTCTTATCCAAACATTTTAATTTATATTTGTAATTTCCTCCATATTATTCGTGCACCTTACCTCATTTAATCTTATTCTAATCAGCTTTCCGCATCTTAAGGTTGTCTGGAAGAGATCGCTGTGTAGCGATAAGACCGCCTTTTGTACCTCATATGTCTGCTTTGCTTATTTACTTGTTGTTGTATTATTTTATTTGGTGTACAATAAAGAGTTAAATAAATAATAAATAAATGACCCAATGGTTTTCTTTTGTAAAACGGAAGTAAAGTTACTTATTAATTTCAGAAAATTATTCTCAAAGAGGATTTTTTTAGAAAATACGGTATATACTTGAAATATTTTAATTTAATTTTTTGTCCAAAAATCATTGTGACACAATAATTTTTTTGAGAGTACTGGCTATGGGCATTCTTTTTTACCTTTTTTGTATAACGTTAAGGTTGAAATTCATCCTAATTCACATCATTGTTTTTATAGCTAAGCTACGTTGAGCTACATTGAAATTTCACTTATCGACATACTGTTTAGTTAGCTAACGTTAATATAAAAAAGCTACGACCACGTCTACGCCTTGTAATAGATATAAGCTTTCAAAATTTTGAGCACGTTTTCACATACACACCCACAAGTTGTACAAGAACAAGTACCAACATTACCTTGTAATATACCAGTTTCGATAAATATCGATAATTGTCGATAACGCGGTAAAAGCACCACGCACATCCCTAGGCCTAATTAACCAAAAATATAACTTACAGTTATACATTTAAGGTTGATATTAGATTCCAGTCACGACATCTAGCGTTCAGAAGACGGTATTATTTAATCATTTTCCAATAAGATTGACATTGTATTACAACCAACTGCAATTCAATGTCAACCTTATTACTATAAATTAAGTATAGAATTATTTATTACGTAGAATATTGCCATCTAGCGGTGTATAGCTGTGGTATAGCAGAACTTGAAAAGTATTATGATCTTAATTGATAAAGGTACTAAGTTCACTGAATATGACATTGAAAAATAAGAATTAACATCAAATATTAAAGTGAATTTTCAAACATAAATAGCAGGTTTCTCGGACTATTCGTAGTTGACAACTAACAACCAATCAAAATGTAAGTTTGTTAGTTGTAAGTAATACGATTATCCATTTACTTGTGTTTTTTTGGCTAGAACGGTTCCCATACTAATCAACACTTATACCATTTCCACCTCTTGTCTCTGTGTTCCGTGGTTGTAATATAGTACGTTGTGGTACAACTTGACATACGCCCCAACTCGAGAGTCACTAACGGTTACTTTAATCGCTCCTTACTAAAAAATCATCATACGAATTCTGTACTAAGGAGCGATTTATGTAACCGTTAGTGACTCTGAGTTGGGACATTAGTATGTAATAATATGACATTTGCAGTAGTATTTGTATTAACTGTTACCGCGTGTATTTCGTTTTACCGGTAAGTCAGATAAGTGTTGCCTTGTTTGATTTTTTAATGTTAATTAAAATTTTATTAATGTTTTCACATGTATCCGACGCACAATACTTATCGTATGCTGTAATAGTGATAAAAAATTCCTCGAGGCCATTGAAGTATAATGTCACAGAACAGACATCTCAAACAAAATGTGTGTCCCGCCCGGAAGGTTCCATTTTCAAAATTGAGCCTCGGTTCTCCTTTCAAAATCGAACGAATCTATTGAAGATTAAAGCCACGGGGCGCCAATGCATTGGGACATACATGGTGTTCGCGGTGTCGGTTCTATACGCTAGTAACAATACTTCAATGCTCGAGGCATACATTCATCGTGACAAACTTAAAATATTAGTAGGATACAGCATGAACCGTAACAACCCAGTAACAAAGTGACAATAGTCCACCATACCTGGTCACCAGCCCACCAGCTCACCACCAGGAGAAGAAGGGTGACTTGTGCTGGAAGCGCTGCTGGAACGAGTCGAAGAACCGGGAAGACGTCGTGCCACTCTTTGACCTTGAAAAGACATTACACTTAATTACATGACCTCTCGCTCGATTTGCTGTATGTGCGTGCTTGTGTGTATGTGTGCTTGGATGTGTATATGTCTGTTTTTCTCTCTCTCTCTCTCTCTTTTAAGTAGGAATTTGTATTTTTTTGTGAATTCGATACTGTTCTGTCAGGACCAACAATTTTTTTACCAACTTGTAAATCTTTCTCACAGACACCAGTCGTTCGAACAGACCCTTTGTCGACCAATACTGTCTCTCTCTCTCTCTCTCTCTGTGTGTGTGTGTGTGTGTGTGTCTCTTTCTCTCTCTCTCTGTGTGTGTGTGTGTCTCTTTCTCTCTCTGTGTGTGTGCGTGTGTGCGGGGAGGGGGATGGGGGGGGGGGGTTACCTCTCGACGATGACGGCGGGCATCTGCACCAGCTGCACGGGGCTCTTGCCGTCCTTGAGCGCCTGCGTCAGGTTGAGCACCTGGCCGCGGGTCACTGACATCTGACGCTCGAACAGACCCTTGTCGAAGCCTTTGTCTTGCTGTACGGTGCAAATACAGACGAGGTGAGATACACATCAAATAGAAACAACTAAATTGATTCAATTTATCTTGCTGCCTACAAATTCTTTGTACAGAAATAGCCGGCAAAGGAGCTGACGATCTACATGTGGCTCGTCGTGTTCCGGCTGGAGGCGTGAGAGCCAGAGTTCTTCCCATCAGGTGGATCATTAGCTCTTTTGCCGGCTATTTACATTTAAAAAATCTTAACTAAACCAACTTATGTGTAAGTTTAAGTTCGACATTCTTCTACCACCATGATCTTCAGAGAATACATATACATAGTAATACACTGACCTTGAACAAAACGTGAAGTTCATCGCATAGCTCCTGTACAAAGTTCATATCAGATAAGAGCGGGAGGACCAATTCTCTGGGGAAGAGAAATCATATTATAAATTATGATATCACAGGTCTTTAAATTGTATAAAGTATGTTTATAATGTAAAGTATCGATGATTGATTCTTTTGGGTTATGCTTATTGTTTATGTCAGTAAGGACAATTGCTCGAAGAACTAATCAATATTGCTTATTTATCAAAACCCGCTCCTAGAGGAATCCTTTGTGATTGTATTGTGGGTTTCAGTTTATAAATTACTAAATATAAGTACTTCAAAATAAATTCACCGTTTTTTTAATTTGAATCTGCGGGCCACAGCTAGTAACTAAATAAAATACGTTTTCTAACTATTACCTCATAATCGTGCACGTCTATAACAATAGAGTCGTAATCAATTAATTATGAGCTGATAACGTGGACATATGTGGTAATGTATGAATGAATGAATGAATATTTATTTATTCACTTTCACAAATTAATACAAGATATGGTTCACAGATAGTACACATACTATAATAGTGCTTTGTGAAAGTCTGGTGCCTGATGTAGGTTACAAGTACCTGAGTTACAGGTCACCAGTGCCCTCCCGCAGCATAATTAACAAATGGTACTTACGCTTAATGATCGTGAAGTGACATTGACAATGTATGTGTCAAAGATGAAAAAAACTTCAGTACAATGTGGGCAGCTTACTTGGTCTCATTGCTGAAGGGTTGCTTGGCCATCGGCAGCCACGCCCAGTGGTAGGGGTAGGCGCGCCACGAGTCCGGATGCTTGAACGGAAACGCCAACCCGTTGTCGATCGCCGCGATCCGAACCTCCGCGCCGCCCCATTCCTGAGAAACAAGTGTTTCACTGTATAACAAGTGTTTCACTATATAAGCGTTTCACTATATAACAAGTGTTTCACTGTACAGCAAGTGTTTCACTTATAAATAAGTGTTTCACTATATAACAAATTTTTTCACTATATAACAAGTGTTACACTTTAAAACAAGTGTTTTACTATATAACAAGTATTTCACTGTATAGTTGTTTTCAGATTTGAATTACATTACAGACTGAAAATTTTTAACACATTTAGAATATCCTGCGTCACAGGTAACACGCAATTTTTTATATTTTTATTTATTTATTGCACCAACAAAGTACACACTAATACAATCATAAAAAAATATAAATAATACATAATACAGATAAAGTTTTACTCCAATTATAGGCGCAAGCAGCATTCTCCGAGAGTCGCGTACATTAACATAATTATTTCACTAAATTAAATTACTTTAAATTATGTTACGAATGAAATTAACGTATCACAAGTTTTAACATGAAGATTATGATCTCATCTCACCCCACTCTCCCGGCGCCCCTCCCTGAGAGGAGCCTGGTGTCTGTGTAGTGTGTACATATATCGGCGCATCAATTCAACTAATTAATTTAAAAATTAAAATACTGATTAGTACTCGAATTGCAATCGAATAATTCGAATAAAGCAATCGATTCATAGTCGAATTTCGTTATAAAACCACGTGCGAACCGCTCTCGGATTCAGAAGCGAGTCAGACGTTGGACGGAACGGACGGCTCCTGTGTCTACTGACTGACTGATTAAACACTCTGAATCCCTCTTCAAGTGATTTTTGACTGGTAATAGGAAAGTATTTCAATTATTTTATTTTATTTCTTGGAATATAATTAATTTAATGTCAAAATATTAAAAGAAAAATTACTAATGAAATTAGAGTTCATGTTTTATTATTTTATTTGCAGTTTTAGTAATTAGTAATTTTAATTATTTACTTCGTATTTTTTTATGAAAAATAGTTAATGTTCTCTTAAATGTATAATGTATACTGACCGAGGGGTCGGTGAGGTCGGTGTCCCCCCTGCCGCCGGGCGCCTCGTACTTGATCAGCCAGTTGTCGTTCCCGCGGTCCGTGTTCCGGATGATGTAATCCAGGACCACCAGCCGCTCGAACTGCAGCTGAAACCTGAACATCCAAGTCTTGTAGACCAACACATGGGTAGGAAGAAGAAGATATAGCCACATACTCATATAGCCACACTCGGATACCCTCTGTCGTGGGTGCCGTAGATAACAAACATAGTCAAGAACACACCCAGACCAGTTAAACTTGTCATTCAAATACCGCTTCGTTGGGAATCGAACCTTCGACCCTTGGTGCTGAACATCCAATTCTTTTAGACCAACTCATGGGTTTCAAGAAAGAAGAAGAAACACTCATATAGCCACACTAGGATACCCTTTGTCTTGGGTACCATGGACATCACACAAATACAAGAACACACACACCCAGACCAGTTAAACTCATCATTTAAATACACTCTTTGTCTGGCGGTCCAGTATGGTAGCCACTGCGCCACACGGGTCGTCATTTAAATATTGTAACGGATCCGTTACGTAATTAGAAATTGTGTTTTTGTTTGAACTCGTTCATCACTCAAAAGTCAACTGACGTGTATTAAATAAAGTACCCGGATGACCGAGCTTTGCTCGGTTTAGTGTTGCTTAACAACGCCATTTACTGAAGTAGCTTTAGTATTGCTACTTGCCAATAGATGTCAGGAAGAGTATATTGTAGAAGTTTATCATTGCCTGAAAACACCGATAAAACGACATTTTTAAAAATGAATCCTAGCTAGATCGATTTATCGCCCCCGAAACCCCCTATATACTAAATTTCATGAAAATCGTTGGAGCCGATTTCGAGATTCCAATTATATATATATATACAAGAATTGCTCGTTTAAAGGTATTAGATAAATAAAAGCCAGTGGTGTGCCTAGACCGTCAGAACAAGGCAAGCCCAGTTGTGTCGTAGAACCCAGGATCTCGGGATCTGTGGCCCGACAACACAGAACACTCTGTTCCATACGTATAATATTTACCAACAAATTCAGAGCGTTAACAGCTGCAGAGTGATGATAATAAAGCAATGATAGTAAGCTGGGCTTTTTGGCTTGTATGGCTGTACCGCCACTGATAAAAGCAGACTCATACCCCCGCAGTAGATTTTTACCTGTGTCGCGGGTGGCATGGACGACACATTTAACAACACATCACAATAACACCCTGCACTCGAGTACAAAAATTCATCTGTCACATAAATATCTGCGTGCCGGGAATCGAACCCAAGACCCCTCGCTTCGCTGGCAGGGTCACTACCAACTAGGCTACAGGCTCATTACTCAACCATTGTTGTATTATTATTATTTATTGTTAAATTTCATAATTACAATGGTATCTTATGCTTCGAACGTTGATCCCACACTAGGATACCCTGTGTTGTGGATGATCAATAACTTCCCAGTAATAGTCATAATTAAGACAACTAGGAACTAAGCTTAAGTTTACTAACAAATAAAAGTTAAGAGTTAATAGTACATATTAACATGGATGGAATATTGGGAACGCCCACATTACTCAAAGTTCTCCGTTTGATGAACAATTAAACTCACTTCTTCATAATATGCGGCGCGGGCGGGTCTTGCTCGAACCGCCGCAACCAATAGTCGGCATCCTTATAGCCCTCCACGAATAGTTGGAACGAACCCACCTGGAAATAATAACAGTTTAAAAGTTGGTGTTATTGCTTGACAATGATGTCAATGTAGTCAAGTATGAGGTATTAATGATAGGGTAGGAGGGGTTACAGTACCAGGATATTATATTTATATAAATATTTGTATGTAATGTAAATTAAAATTACATGGTCACATATGAATAATATAAAATGACTTAACCCGAAGACTTAATGGGTCTTAACAATTATACAATTTACTCGTAAGTCAATCGAAGTAAAAGAAGAAAACCTCGTTTCACAAGACCCGAAAATCCCAAAAAGACTACATACCTACTTCTCCCCAAAAAATACAAGTTAGAAAGAAGTTGGACGTAATCTGACAAAGTACCTAAGACAAGCTATAAGACAATAAGCATGATTACAGATTTTGAAATAATGTTCTATATTGTTGGGAAATATATTATAATTACAACGTATATCATATTTCCGCAAAAAAATAAGGTTTAGTTTAAAATAATACACTTTAATTTATAAGTTTAAAATTCGCACCAACACATTTCAAAGTGCAATGGCGTCGCTTGTGACGTCACACCTAAGTAGAGTAATAGACAAGATGTTATTGTCAGTATTGTCATATTTGTTTCTTTACTTAGGCGTGACATAATTCGCTCTGATTGAGACTGATTGGTGTTCAAGACATTATGGCGGGTTGCCATATTTTGTAGTTTTATTTTATCAAAGTATTATTAATCTCCCTCATAATAATACAATAAATGCTTGTTCTGTAATCCATTAATAGGGTTTCATTAAATAAATACATAATTTTAGTGATTATTACTTACTGTCATCATGCCTATTAACCTGTGTGTAGTATTTACCTTAGGCGGCAGTCCCATTCTATTGAAGCGTAGGTTAGGAAACTGCTCAGTGATGGCTCGCTTCAGCCGCGATCGCTCGCGATCTATCCGCAGGTAGTTGAATGTCTCCGACACCAGTTTTACCACCTGCAACCATCAAACATCTTCTTTACTGACTGTTACATGGAGATACACAAATTAAACGCTTACACTAATAGGGCGCTTTCACATTAGGTCGCCAGTAGTGCGGCAGCAGCGCGACAGTAGCAGCGCGACAGACGCGCGGCTGTCGCGCTGCTACTTCTCTATACTAAAAAGAGCAGCGCGACAGCCGCGCGACACGTGATTTTCATAGTGGACGGCAGCGCGGCAGCCGCGTGCGATCAGTCGGCTTCAAGCCAGTGTTGCAATCGCACGTTCGAACACTTCCAATATACACAATGAGCGAATTTGACACAGAACAATTTATCGTTGAAGTTCAAAGGCGTCCTGCTTTGTGGGATTCGAGGATCGATGATTTTTTAGTTTTAGCTCTGTGCTAGATTAAATATCTGTTAAAAAAATAGACGACAAATATGTCTAGTCAAATTCAATAAAATATGGTTAAATGTCTTTTAATTTTAGAGATATGATTTTTTAAGTAATGAGGTAGCCACTGTCGCACCTACCTGCCCTTAATAAGAAAAACAATATATAAATAGGGTGTTGTAAATTCCAAAAATAGGATAAAACCCATGGATGTATTACTCTAACTGGATAAGTAATTTTGTAGAGGTACCTGAGGACGGATGACGTCATAACCTAAGGACCATTTTTCTATTGTGTCCGTGTTATCTATAGTCCCAGGACATATGATTCGATTATGATTTTTTATAATGGTATAAAAACATATAGGTAAGATGAATATTATAAATAACGTAATTGTGGTGTAGTTTGCAACACTACACCAAAAAATGCAATTTTTCAATGAGGCGATTACGGTCATCGGGGATTTGTGAAGACTGTGGTCGTCGTTTTTGTTTGTGTTGCTTAAAATGTGGTGTTGTACTCTTATCAAATTATCAGTGAGAAAATTACAATAAAATCAATTGCAATATTTAATTCAGTTTTGAAGAAATTTTAATAAAATGTTTTATTTCAATATTATAAATACCACGAGAAAAATTACCAATAGAAAACATTTTAAAGATCCATATGAAAATAGGATATAATTTTTCTAAGTGTGGACACCCTACAATTATGAAGGATAACCTCAATCTGGACTGTGATTGGTCGAATAGTCCTTGAGATAATTATGACGTCATCGAACTATTCTGTGCTTCAGGTACCTCTACAAGGTAAGCAATCCAGATAGTGTAAGATATCCATGATAAAACCTTTTGTATGAACAAATGGGTAGGTACCATAGGAACCCCATCTATAGACTTACCTAAGTTTATAACGAGTCTTTCTTCTGCGGAAATGCTGTTGCGAAATCGAGTATCACGGCGTTGAATACTACTCTCAAAAAGACGTAATAATTCGCCGAAAGACTTTCTTGACATTCGGACGTAATTAAAGAATTTTTTATTACTACCATATTTCAACACTTTGAATACTGTCACATAATCACTATTCACATGCCGATTTCGAAATAAAGGATCAATCCAGTAAATCCTTTTTTTATTATGAATGCGACGTCGATGGCGCCGAAGGAGAACCAACAAAAGCAGGAGCAACAAAGATGTTTCCTCTTTGGAGTCCATTATTTCAATAAACTGGCAACCCTGATCTAAGCAAGTCGCGCGGCTGTATTTGTAATGAGAAGGCATCCGCTGCTGCCGCGCTGCAGCCGCGCTGCTGCCGCACTACTGGCGACCTAATGTGAAAGCGCCCATAAGCTGGCCATACACGATCAAGTATACTTGTCAGGTTAGCAGCAGACTTGACGCGGCATCCAATAAACTTGACGGTATATGGCCACGGTATGGCTATCTGGCCATATAGCTATCTCATGCAAACTGGATGCCGCATCAAGTCAAACTGCAAACTTAACAAGTACGAGTACACTTGATCGTGACGGTGTATGTCTAGCTTTACGCCCTTAAATAAACGCTTAACAAACTTATTTTAGCTATTGCATTGTTATGATGTTTTGTTATCTTTATTGTTTTTCATAAGAGTGAAAGGAACTTACTGCGGCACTTCATTAACTTGTTATTTTATTGGCTATGGGGATTGTACTTGTACCATGCGCTAGGATTCCCAGTGTCGCGTGTGCCATGGACAACACAAGTTAACTAAGACTATAGAAATACTTATACTACACATTATACAGTAGTAGATATTGATACGATAAAAGCTACAGAAAACGCGCATAAAAATTTCGAACACGTATAAATCTATCGTATAAATCGATTCAAAATGATCTTCAAGAAAATATTGTAGCCTCAAAAATAAAACCTGGACTTAGCGTCGACATATTGGTCTCCAACCAGCTTCAATACAGATTCCATGACGTAATGATTAGCAAATATCGACTCGTTTACCATAGCAACCCATGGTCGCTACACTGTTATCACATGAGATAACGTCACACCAGCAAATAATGGTATTTGCATACAATCACATACTCGTATATACACAATACAAAATCACAGAATTATTTGTTGTTGTTATAACCATTACGTGAAAAAGTTGAATTGAGTTTTCATGTAACTTTTTCCTGCAAATCCAATGCAATGATCAGCCCTGTGAAGCCAGGGGTCCTACGTTCCATTCCCGTCCTCCTGATATTTATGGTCGCTGGTACGGGTGGTCTCTTACCATCAGTTGACAATGACAATATTTATTGCAACGAAGCCCATAACAAAAATAACAGACTAACATACATACGTCAGTATGAACTTATAACTAACAATAAAAAGTATTAATGTCCTTCTTCAGCCAAACAAGGAAACCAAAGACTTCAGAAGACCTTGTCCCCGTTACTGAATAAGATAATTATATTCGCTCTCATAAATATTTACAACCCTCCTCCTCTTTTATAGCAGGACGGTCGTAATGGAGCGGATAAAATAAAATATACAATAGCAACTGGTTACACAGATATTATTCTAGATACAAACAAATGTTAATACAAACAAACAAAAAATGTTAAATAACGACAACATTCTCCTTGGGAGTTTCTTGCCCCTTTTTGTTTTGCTGCTCTTCATAGTCGGGATTTGCTGTTGTGATATTTAAAAATCGAACCTTTTCTCTATAAAAATATCAACAAGATATCTAGAAAGAAACAAAGAAAGAAAGAAACATTTATTTCGCCATGGAAAATAACATGGTACAAGGTTATAACAAATGTGTGACATAATACATATAATATTTAGTGGGTAGTTGGGTACCATGTAACCTGACGAAAAAGGACTACCCTCAGCCTGTGCCATGGAACGGCTAGGAACCACGGCTGCTGGTTTTCAGTGTAGTCCCCTTTTTCGCGTAGTTCCACATGTGGTGTCTACCCTATTAATATTGTATATTAATATTAATTTAAAAGCAGAACAATCCAATGTTGAAGATAATTTACAACTTTATTATTTACTAACTTTATGTGTTGAATATACTTATTAAGGATATGATATTGTAAAGTGGATAATAAATAATTATACAAACTATAAAACATATATAACTTATAATATAAACTATGATAGAGAGGAGAAGCAACTACATTACAAAGAATAATATACTATATAATCTATATTGTAAGATAAAAATAAAATTCTTAAGTAAATGCATAGGTGTGCGATAAATGAAGCCCCAACGTGAACAAAAAGATGCATTTGCCGGGTAAGCTACTAATTGAGTATAATAATTTAAGTGCCACAGTAAACAGTGACAAACAAAATTTATAGTGCGTAAATATGTGTTGTGTGTGTGTGTATCTATGTATTATATTTTTTCAATAATTAAAGAATTAAAAATAATACAAAACCAGTACGTAAAATCCATTCGGACGTTTTGGTGGTAGCCCAAAATAAAGTAACGTAATAGTGGCCATACACGATCACGCGAACTTGTCAAGTTTACAGCTTGACTTGATGCGGCATCCAGTTTCCATGAGATAGCTATATGGCCAGATGGCCATATCGTGGTCATACACCATCAAGTATACTGGATGCCGCGTCAAGTCCGCTGCAAACTTCACAAGTATGCTTGATCGTGTATGACCACCATAAGATTTTGAAACCATCTACAGAAAAAATAAAATGAAGAGAAAATGTAACTTAAAAGTGGAGAAAATATAAATGAAACCACAGGCTTAAGTGCGTTTATTAAAGGTTATGTGTGTCATTGTGTGAGTTTATATCTCGAACCGTTTTTTGTATGATTTAGACATTATATTACCTAATACAAAGTTAGTACCTGATTGTTGAAAGTCTTACCTTAGTCTTAGGCACAATCTTGAGGCCAATCTTGGAGTCGACGAGGCTCGCGCCGGCCTCAGACAGGTACCCCTGGTTGGGGATTAGGCACGACCTCCCGAAGCAGCAAGGACAGCATAGCTTGTGCATCCATTTGGTCCACTTAGGATTCAACCGCCCATACGGCTCCTCGTCTTTCGGCTTGAACACGCCGATGATTTTCTGAAATAAAACACTACATCAACAACAGATTACAGTTAATTGATTGGTCAACTGATTTATTTGATTGATTGACTGATTTTTGATTGATTGATTGACTGCTTGTTGGTTGATTGACTGCTTGTTGATTGATTGACTGCTTGTTGATTGATTTATTCACTGCTGATCTATTACAAACTTGATTGATTGACTGCATTGCTGGATTGAATTCCTAATTATTGCCTGACTGATTGATTCATAATCAACTGTGTCAGTATGCGTACCCACTTAGCAGCCTATTTAGGGTCTAGCTCTAGAAGGTCGGGAAGGGAATTTATTTATCGCTGTATCTCGCATGATAGTGTATGTACTAGAACTCATCGTAATTTTCACTGTGAATCAATCTATTCCACATTTCCTTTCTTAATTTAAAAAAGTAACTGAAACCGGGAGACTTAAAAAAGGCCGGAATATGAAGAATATTCCCAAAAAGGGTACTCAAACTTGTACTAACGCTGTCAATGCCAGTCTACATTTTATATTCGAGGGAGAACCCAAAACGCAAAGTAAAGCCACTAAATGTATTCATGTACGCATTACAATCGTACTGACGTCAATTTTGCTTGAAACCTTAGAAACCGCTGACGCTCCGGGCGGCTTTTATGAAATTTTTCATTCCCCCAGGGATAGTACCTTCTATGAATACAGAGTTAAAACGGTTTCTATTCGGATGAATATAATATCACTGAGAATACCTTTATGTTCCCTAGACATGCAGAGAAACATTTAGGCATCGGTATAAAAGGATTTTGTTGGCAAGTTTTTGAGAATTAAATGGTTTGCAAGAATTTAGTAATCAACTTAAATTTCTTAAATTATGGAATGGAGCCAATCAGGGAAATCCTAAGTCCAGGCAATGGAATTAATGCTTGATAGATATGGAGATAATTTGGCTTTGTGAAAAGTTTCAAATACGCCAATAACATTTCATCAAAAAAATTCATCAAAAAATGACTGACGATCGCACATTTATACCAATACTTCAAAGTGTTCTATAAAAAGAACCTTTCAAAGATATTAGCAACAGAGGCAATACAGCGATACGCCCGCGCCATGTGCCAGCCTGATTAAAGTTGCCAGACGTCCGGATTTTTCCGAAAAAGTCCGCCCTGTTGAACTAATGCACAGCTATTGAAGTTGTCCAGCTCTTTGATTTGTTTTAAATAACTTAACAATAAAAAATACTGAAACACATCAAACAAGTCTCATCTCAAAATGAATCAATCTTTAACTTGTCATTCAAATATAAAAAAGCAACAACCATAATTGTCCCACTGCTGGGCTCGAGGTCTCCTCTCACAATGTGAGGGGTACAGGCCATGGCCGCTGGCCAAGTGCGCATTGCTCGACTTCACGCACCTTTGAGAACTTTATGGAGAACTCTCCGGTGTGTAGGTTTCCTCACGATGTTTTCCTTCACCGAAGCAAGTGAAAATTAACTTGTAATACGCGCGCAACGTTTGAAAATTAGAGGTGCGTGTCAGGATTTGAAATTTGTCAGCTTCGTTCGGGAGACCACCGTTCTAACCACTAGGCTATTACTGCTCGTATTCAAATATAGGTAGTTGGTAACTTTTTTTTACAATTTATTGTGATTTCCAGTAGTTTTTCAGAAATACCCGATTCTTATCATAATGCCTTGTACTGAAAGCCGTGACCTTGACCGCCACCGCGCAACCAGCATGCTTACGTCACGAGGTCACGACTTGCGTATGGTTATGGTAACCGTCTGCGGTTGGCGGTATTCTGAGAGCAATTGATATTACACAACCTCTCTTTATTGATTCCACCAAACGACTTCTTACGACTTTACCTATGAATGACAAAGTGAACGATCCAGGTTTTAATTCCCGAAGGGGGTAAAAATTTATAGTAAAATAGCAATATTATCATGGGCAGTAAAACATACATAAACAACGATATGTCATTAGTTATGAGGATTGAAATCTATCGCTTAGAACGACACTTTAGCTCATTTCATAGTTTTGTAGGACTTCAAAATGCCAGGTTCTATTCCGAACTGAGAAAAAAAGAAATAATAAAGGAGCACATTGTTGTGATGCACAGAATTGGGAACCTCGAGCCAAAGATTGACCTTAATAATTACTTTTTTAAAACCCCGATGAATGATTCTTTGGTTTACCTAGCATAATAAACCAATGAATAAGAAATAATTACGTGTATAATTGACAACGTGTACCTTCACCTCTAGATTACCAAAGTGTATCAGATAACGAAACGAAGTCATATTATGAGCGCGGAAACCTCACAGAGGCAGCTTCATTAAAAATATCTGTTATCTATTTTTTCACTTATTTTTATACTGGAGTTGTTATCTCAATAAATAAATAAAAATAAATACTGAAGGAGTACAAATATACATACGAGCTATCTGATACGTTGTCAGCTTCGTGCTTTCCACATGAAGCCCAACAGACAGTTTCACTTGGACCCCCCAAGAAGAGGTTCAAAGCCTCGATATAGACACGAGTAATGTTAAGAATTCTAAAAGAATACTTTTACTCATGTATCATAGCGAAGACGAAACATCTTAAAGGAAAGTTCAATTCGCTGATTCCTAACAGGAAGGGACACTATACGAGTAAGTAGGCAGTGGACAATGGTCAATGGCCACGAATTAAGGCGGTGCAGTTTACGTTTGAATGAAACTTCAATTTTATAATTACTCTGTATGGCTCCGTGTGCGGTCCGTTGTACATGACAATCAGGGTGGATTTACAAACAACCTTTGCTTGTAGTGAATTATGAAGCAACGCAATGCGAGAAACGCTATTTCATATTGCGTTTATTGACAAGCCTTACATTTCACATTTTAAAATTCCAAAAATATAACTATATAAACTTTAGCCAAAAAATATATACAGAATATATACGTATATACATATATAATTACTAACAATATGTGCCATCTTATTGCATTCATCCTAATAAATAGGTAAGTAAGGTAAGTTTTTAATAAAACTATGTACCTACTATTATTTCTTCTGTGATAAAATACTAGTTCTACGTATCGATGAGCTGTAAGTCTCCTGTCTCCAACGATTAACAAACTATTTTCAATTGAGACTAATTCAAATTTTTATCAATAACAAGAAAAAAAAGACACTATTTGTGATCACAAAATGTATGAAATTAGCTCTCTGTATACCTTTACTCGTGTCTACATCGCATTAACATTCTTGTGGTACAACAATACAACCTTGACTGTCTCGCCGGGTTGTGGTTACCAGACTTACCACTTATCTAGACCCTTCGTGTCACCCATCAACAGCCCTTGACATACATTTTAACCCCCGACGCAATAAGACGTCATAAGTTTAACGTATCTGTATGTCTGTCTGTGGCGTCAGGTCCTAAACGAATGGACTGATTACGATGCGTTTTTTTTAAACTGACGTGATCTAGATCTTGGCTACAATTCAAGATTAAACCTGACGAATTTTCATGAAAAGAGTGATTCGGCTTTTACTTAAGTGCGCTTTTACCATCTTGAACGGTTAGAGAAGCACTATTAAGCGACATCACATTTGGACATGTACACACTACCTATTATGAACTAGCTGCGGGCCTATTATGAACTTATATAAAACCATTCATGTTCCAGGCAATTCTATTCTCGGGCTTTAAACGACGTATGATTGGCTAAAAAGTGTCACGTGACCGCTTTCGTAACACAAATATGACGTTTACACTGGAACTTGGCTGAAATTAAGAGTTCATAATAGATCGGCTGGTTTCCAATTTAGCTATGCTACCTAGAAGATAATAGACTATGCTATAGAAGCTCACCCCTCCAGGGTTCTTGACGAAGTAAGACCCGCTGGACCCCTGGTATATCCGCTCTGGGAAGATGCCATTGTCGATGGCCACCTCCGCCTGCCACACCAGCTCGCTGAACTGGGGGTCATCTGTGGACAACGTGTTACTATTTAAAGGCTTTAAATCAGTTATTTATGTGAATTTTTGAATATTGAGCTACATTCAGGCACGTTTTTTCAGACGACCATTTTGAAAAGTTAAGATTACTTAACTTTGCCGTTGGAAAACTGTTGCCCCATACTTCAAGGGTTTTGATTTCTTAACGTGTCAAAATAACCGATCAAGTGCGTGTTAAGCCACGCGCAATGTAGGGTTCCGAAGGTGTAAGTTTATCGTCTATTACTCATTAACTACTTAAGCTAACTTAGTAGTCATAGTTTTCCTTATAAATTCATCATAATATTATAATCTAATTTTACTGACATCATTTTTATTCATGAAATGACTGACATCATAATATAATCTAATTTTAATGACGGAGCGTCATCTGACAGACAATTCATGGAGAGAGAGAGCACCACAGAGTACTTAATCACTGGAGAGCACTGCAGAGTTGACTGCAGAGAGTACAAAGTATCATAGACACCAATATAGACACATAATAATAATAATAACTCATAAATGGTGTAAAAGATAATATATTGTATTAGTATTGTAGTTATAAGACACTGTATATTTCCCAAATAAAGAAAAATAAAATAATAATTGATAAGTACAGATGCGTTCAATGAGTACACATAGCAAGGGCTGCGTTCATATTTCTATTTTCTACAGATACACTACACTATGGGGTACGCGACCAACATTCTAACCGCTAGGCTATCACTGCTATTTTCTGAGTATTGGATATTAATTTCAATTTGATACCTCTACGTGTTCCTGTGACAATGTAGGAGCACATGAGCGCATAGATTTACCGAAATATAATATACATATAAATAATTCAAACTTGACCTACATAGTAAAGTTATTTTAGTAGCTTTCATTCACATATTAATATGACGTCAGAGCTCACTCTGCAAAGTTCGAATTGCAAAAAAAACCGCATTCGAAGGTTTACATTTACTTTGCTATAATACGACCGCCAATGACCTCAAGAGGCCACGGATATAGAATAAAAAATAATTAATATCTACATTAATCTATGCTGCTTACATTATTGAATATGATAATTAATAGTAATACTTATATTTCTCAAGCGTTTTTCTGGCGACAACACCATTCAACATGTGGCTCTCTTATCAGTTCGTTGACAAGAGGTCATTGTTATCCCAATCCATTAGGAATAAAATAAAACTCTACCACAGACTCTACTCTATTATGTTATCTTGACCTTGTGGTCAACTGGTCAAGTTCTAATCAATGAAATTATCTTAATAAGCTCCGAACAGATAAATTAAATCATAATGCGAGGGTCAAGCTAGGTAGATACTCGTACTTATGTCAAAGATGCCATCGCCACAGCCATCGCTCCCGAAAATCCTTAACGTGACTTTCACTTTCTAGAAGCAGCAAGAAACTCCCAAAGGAAGCCTTCTTTGTTGAGCCTGTCGTGTATCGATCGGCGATCTAATCATATCGACGCTTGAAAGGAAACATTGACTAAGCGATACTGAGCTAACTTTACAGGAGATCAGTTTAAAGTTGGAATTTTTAGAAAAAAAGTCATATATCGTCCCCGTAGTTCGAAAAGTCACTAAGTCGAAAAAGGACCAAAATGAGTTATCAATGTCACTAAAACCACATTTTTTTTCTCTAAATATCTGTCTAACCATCTATGTTCTAAGTGCGTTCGTTTCCGATTTACGAAATGTGAAAATTAAGTAAATGTATGCTTTGGATCCCACAGCGAAATGAGAGAAATAACTAAATTTTCTTAATTATTTTATACTTATCGAAACTTTACGTAGGTCGGAACTAAAACGATTTAATTACTTTTTCTATTAAATTTTCAATGCATACGCAGGCTTTTAGGTAGACTATAATCACTAAAATGATTTAGTGAGTTATTAAATTCAGCACTTTGCTAAAATACTTGAAAGCGAAAATCAACTAACTCCAAATAGTGACTTCTCACTCCTTACTGTTAAATGATTTTGTAAAATACTACCAAAGTGAAAAATCATTATTTCAACATAATGATTTCTTCTCTAATAAAAATGGATTAAAAGACCTATTGTGAATAATACTTAAAATGTTTTAGTTATTATTTTTATACCTTCGACGAGCATCCTTACATTTAGGTACATATCGCTTGCGAGTTAGTGATTTTGTCGCGGCTAGAGAGACGAGCGCGGCGCGTGGTGACTTTAATTCTTGGCACTGACCACTTGCGTTTTTGAGTATTATTTTGTGCACTTTGTAAAAATGAGTCGTGGAAAGTTTATTATTGATTTATTAAATCAAAACGAAAAAGCTGTTGTAGAGGTAAGTGATTTTTGGAATCATACTTTATATTTATTTCTTGGTCTTATGAGGGATCGACGAGAACTATGTGTGCAGACTCCAACCTCTATGAGGGAATACCGATGGCTTAATGAACAGATCTCCAAGTGCAGGCGACGCGATCTGCGAAAACACAACGCAAATCGTGTAAAAAGCACTATTGAGTGAAACCAGGGCTCATAATCTAACATTTTCACAAAAAATTAACCGACTTCAAATGAAGTACATTGTACTTTTGATATGGATACCATTGTCAGATCTCACTCAAATTTATGTGGGACTACGCGACAAGCACCAGCTTTCAATTAAAAAAAGAATCATTAAAATCGGTTGGCGCGATATTGAGTTATTCGTCGATTTATCGCGCACATACTTAATGCAAATTTAAGACTTATATGATTTTGACATGGATGCCATTGTCAGATCTCGTTCAAATTTTTGTGGGACCACACGGCAAGCACCAGCTTTCGATTAAAAAAAAATCATCCAAATCGGTTCACCCAGTCCAAAGTTCTGAGGTAACAAACATAAAAAAAATACAGTCGAATTGAGAACCTCCTCCTTTTTTTGAAGTCGGTTAAAAAGTGTTCACCAGGGATATGTCTATTGGGCAAAGTCAGCTTACGAGGTTGAAGACCGAGTCCAGCACCATTTCCAGCACCGACGTCAGCCTGTATGAGATTAGAGAGGCTCTCAAACAGGTTAAAAACAACAAAGCACCGGGAGATGACGGAATCACAACCGAGCTTCTGAGAGCTGGAGTGAAACCCCTTCTAGTGGCTCTCCAAAAACTGTTCGATTCCGTCATCAACACTGCAACTACCCCGGAAGCGTGGAGCAGAAGTGTGGTGACGCTGTTCTTCAAGAAGGGCGATAAAGCCCTTTTGAAGAACTACAGGTCCAATGCACTTCTGAGCCACGTTTATAAGCTGTTTTCGAGGGTCCTCACAAATCGCATTGCACGCAGGCTTCACGACTTCCAGCCTCCCGAATAAGCAGGATTCCGAAAAGGCTACAGCACCATAGACCATATTATACACACACTGCGGCAGGTTATACAAAAGACCGAGGAGTATAATTTGCCGTTATGTGTTGCCTATGTGGACTATGAGAAAACCTTTGATTCTATCGAGACCTGGGTGGAACTAAATTCTCTCCAGCGGTGCCAGATCGACTACCGGTATATCGAGGTGTTGAAATGTTTTTACTCATCTGCCACTATGTCTGTCAGAGTACACGACACAGCAACGAACCCCATCCAATTGCAGAGAGGTGTCAGACAAGGGGATGTCATATCCCCAAAACTGTTCACCGCTGCGTTAAAAGACATGTTCAAGCTGATGGAGTGGCAACGACATGGCATTAACATAAACGGCGAATACATCACATACCTGCGATATGCCGATAATATAGTCATCCTGGCGGGTTCCCTGGAAGAACTTAGTACAATGCTTGGGGACTTGAACAGCGCCTCACAACGGGTGGGTCTTGTCCATGACAAGACGAAAATCATGTCGAACGTCCATGTCACCCCCGTACCGGTTATTGTGACGGCGCTGCTCTCGAAGTTGTAGACGAATACAATTACCTGGGTCAAGTGATCCAGATGGGTAAGTCTAACTTCGAGAAAGAAGTCACTCGTAGAATCCAACTCAGATGGGCTGCGTTCGGGAAACTGCGTCATATCTTGTCGTCCAAAACACTACCTCAGTGCCTGAAGTCGAAGATGTTCGAGCAATGTGTGTTGCCAGTGACGACATACTTATCCGAGACGTGGTGCTTCACTATTGGCCTAATCCACAAGCTCAGGGTAGCACAGCGGGCTATGGAGAGGGCTATGCTCGGTATTTCTCTACGTGATCGTATCAGAAACGAGGAGATCCGTAGACGAACCAGGGTGACCGACATAGCTCAAAGAATTAGCCGGCTGAAGTGGCAATGGGCTGGCCACATAGTGCGAAGGACCGATAACCGTTGGGGAAGAAAGGTCCTCGAATAGCGCCCACGTCTCGGAAAAAGGAGCATAGGACGCCCTCCGACCAGGTGGACTGAAGACCTGAAGAAAACAGCGGGCATCCGCTGGATTCAGAAGGCTCAGAACCGGTCAGAGTTTCGCAAGTTAGGGGAGGCCTATGTCCAGCAGTCGACCTCCAAGGGCTGATGGATGGATGGATACTTTATATTTTAGTTTAGTATTTTGATGTTGTCTTCTGGAGGTGAAAATTATGTACCTACATTATTTAACAATACAGATAAATGTCTAATAATATTATTTTATAGGAATCTGCTCCTTTGAAGACTTCACGAGATCTGTTATAGAAAGTAATTATTAAGTATGGTGCCTATTATTTGGGTAGTAGGTACTAAACTTTGTTTTTGTCGCTTCGATTGTTTGTTTTTTTGTGTCGTTTATTTTTAATGCTTAAGTTATCTTAAAGCAATGGTTACACTTGGTTACATTAAAAGTTATTATATTTATTATATAATTATTACATATATTATATTTATTATTATCAAAACAAATCTTACCACCCAAACTTCGAATCCAATTTACATAACTAGAGGTGGTTTTCTTAAAAATAATTTAGAACAGAGTGAAAGATCACTAACTAAGGGCGAAAATTAACTAACTCCTAACTATCTCAGACATTCTATTGAGAACAAATAATTAATTTGCGTTTTTTAGGGTATTTTATATTTTCTCATTAACTACTCGATTTTCACTTGTTACAGGTAGTATAATATTAATTTGATTTAAGTTCCTTCAAAATAAAACTAAAAACATAGAGACATGTTATGACATATTAAAGTTATGGCGATTTATATATTTCAAAACTTTAACCCTCAATATCTCAAAACACGTTTTTTGCACTTAATGACTTTTCGCTCTACGGGGACGATATATTTTTGTAATCCTCCTACCGACGTTATTCTTACTGTTTTGGAATCCTTATTTTATGATCTAGATTGTGGCATATACAACAACGTGTCTAAAAATTCTAACTTTAAACTGCTCTCCTGTAAAGTTAGCTCAATGTCGCTTAGTCAATATTTCCTTCCAAGCGTCGATATGTTTTGTTCATACATTTGATAGGATCCGATAGGTGGTGTGGTTTCTAAAACCTACATTATTGCTAAACAAAATAATTGCAATGAAATAAACCGGTATCATAGGTACTCATAATACTTTATAGTATTGTTAAAAATATCGGTATTTTTTTAAGTATCAAAATCTTAAAAGCATCTCGTAAAGAGCTAAATGCAGCTACCCGCTGACTTTCTTATAGCTAGTAACGATATTTTAATAAAAACGAATTTACCAAAAAGCGCGATGAAATAAGAAACCCTAATTTTTTAGAACTTCATTAGTTTTATTACATTATACGAAATTCTTATCCATTTCAATACCTCGTCGAATAGGTAGCTAGAACGGAATTGGACTAGACTAGCCGATAGCACAATAACCTAGGGCGATGACTCCTGATAGCCACAATACATAACAGCATTATAGGTCATGAAGTGTCTGTTAGTTCAATCTAGGGTCATTGTATTATAATATGTGCTAATAAAAAAACTGCAATAATATGACCTGAATAACAATTATAAATTTTAATCGCAGTAATTATATTAAAATGTAGCTAATAATCGCGCAGATGGTTACTTTGAATAGTATAATCTGTGAAGGTCTATATAACTATAACAATAGTGTATAATACAAATAAAACACCGCTGGTGCTGGTACGCAATCCTAAGATATGACGATTTAAAACGTATTTTAACCGACTGTAAAAAAGGAGGAGGTATTCAATTCGACTGTATTTTTTTTTGTTGCCTCAGAACTTTCGACTGGGTGAACCGATTTTGATGATTATTCTTTTAATCGAAAGCCGGTGCTTGTCACGCAGTCCCACTTAAAATTGAGCGAGATCTGACAAGTCGTTTTTGAGTTATCCCTAATTTTGAATTCGGTTCTTTTTGTCATTATTTTTTGTGATCTTGGTACTAGTGAGGAACTCAAAATTAACCTATAGGGTACCTACTTCCCACTGACCTAAAAATTTGGCAAGAAGCAATGTAAATATAGCACAGGAGTAAAGGAAAAAATCCCAAATCCGAAAATTGTTAGTAACATCGCAAAAAAAAATACTTTTGCTGTTGCAGTTTTTAAATTGATCGCGACCAATGGTAATGTATGGAAACGATAGTTATCCAACTGCAAACTTGGTCATTTTTTCGAGGATGGAATTCAACTGAATAACCAAATCCTATAGGATTCCCGAAGTAAAGTGAAGAGAGGACTATAGTTCTACTAGACAATCTTAAAACGGATTCTTATGCGGTTTTATCAATAGATAGACCCGAAGAAGGATTAAATGTAATCTATAATTTATAGTTTTGTGTAATTCGGTCAATCTATGACGATAAACATTTGAATTTATATTTCATGAAAACAGGATACAACACGTTACTCTGGAAAAACCCAAGCGCCTGATTATCTATTTGTTGTTATATGATAATATATCTAAACCTAACTAATTATTATAAAGAGGAAAATTTTGATTTCTTGTTTGTTTATTTGTTTGTAATGGATAAATTCAAAAACTACTGGACCGATTGCAAAAATTCTTTCACCAACATAATGCTCTATTGTTTCTGAGTAAGCTATATTATTTTTATTAAAAAAAAATATAGCCTATATTACACGAAAACCGAAGCAAAGCGAGGGCGGTTAGCTAAGCCCCCACATGTGGATATTTTTGTCGATAAAATTAGGTATATATCGGTGAGGCCATGAATCTCCAGTGAAGGTCCAGGGACGGACCTCTTTATTCTACAGCGCTTGTCTGATGCAGAGGCTGGCATATAAGAAATGTCATGTCATATTTAGATTAGGGAATTGTCAATAATGTAGGACAGATTAATATGGATGGCGTAGTGTTGAAGTACTTTGGAATATTGATGTGAATGTAAGGAGAACTGGAAATATATCATGATGCAAAGTAAAAGGAATATCATTTCATAACCAACACCATAGAATACCTCCTTCTGCTATATATACATATTTCAATTTTTACCGACTTCAAAAAAGGAGGAGGTATTAAATTCGACTGTATTTTTTTACGTTGGTTAACTCAGAACTTTCGACTGGGTGAACCAATTTTGATGATTCTTTTTTTAATCGAAAGCTGGTGCTTGTCATGTGGTCCCAGTGGTCCCACTTACATTTGAGCGAGATCTAACGAGTAGTTTTTAAGTTGTCCTTAATTTTGAAGTCGGTTATTTTTTGTCAAGACTTATCATGCCCTTAAATGATCACTAGTTAGGGAACATACCAAAACCACGTGTCTCATTTAGGGGGGGAGGGGGGTCTTCAAAACACCACGATTAGTCACAGAGGGGAGGGGGGGGGTTTAGGTTTTTGTCACGTAGTCAATATTTTAGCAACCATTGCGCCACAAAGTCGTCAAATATAAGCAAAATTATTATTAAACGCTTTTATTTACTTTCACTTCGGAGCATCAAATCTTGTAACGTTAATTTGAATGACTTCCCTTTAATGAAAATTGATGAAATTTGGCAGACATGTGTATTTCCGATGACAATACACGAAAATCATATTTTAAACTAATTTTCATTGTTTATTTGTTGTTAAATTAAAAAAAACGATTTTCAGACTTTAGACGCATAATTCTCTATGTTCTATTTTACGTAGAGACTTGAAATTTTCACAACTTGTAGCTAATTTTATAAACTAAACATTATTGAAATAAAAGCGTTTAAAAAAAAAAATTTTTTTTCATTTCACTTATTTTTAACTCTGTTTTTGCAAAAAAGTATTGAAAACCGTTTTATTATATTATATTTATCAATTACCATGTGAAAACTAGGGGGGAGGGGGGGGTCTTCTCATATACTACGGATGGTCACGAAGGGGGGGGAGGGGGGTAAAAAGTTGGAAAAAATTGGTTACGTGGTTTTGGTATGTTCCCTTAGTTGCTGGACACCCTGTATATTTATCATATACGCATACCTATTAGGAATCGGCAGCATGCTCTCATTAAAAAATTATAACGCTCATAGTAAAGGTACATGGATAAAATTAACTATTTATTATGTGGGTCCACCAGTGTCACCAATTAGTTCAAAATTCACCTCTTTAGGGTTGTTGACAAGGTCGAAACTATTTAGCGACATTACAACTTACGTTTCCAAAATCGTAATCAATGAAAACAAGTAATTCAATCTAACATACAGTCTCTGTATGGATATCAATACTTGATACTGCTAGTATCAAATTTTGTCACTTTGTGAGCTGTTTATACTCAAGCAGGATCTTACGACTCGCTCGTTGTAATCGGTAATTCATTCTCGACTAACTTAAATTTCAAATGAGCTTGATTTCGGTGTCTACTGAAACTGAACTTACATCGACTCTGCTTGTCTGGGGTGAGATTTCTTGTCTACGAGGGCGATTGGTAAACGCAAGATAAGGATTTAAAAATAAAACCAAAATGCTTAACTGAAGTAAAACCTTAAGTTTACCGTATGTCATCACTTCCCAGAATTTGATCCTTGTTAGCAACAATATCGAATGGTGTAATAATATTGGCTGAGTTTTTTTTTCAATATCAAAGGGTTTGATTCCTGACCTGAAATATTAATTTTTAAAAAATTTAATAATGCAGTTTTAGTTTTCATCAAAATCGTCCCGGAAACTCTTTTGACCATTTTTTGCTATTCCCCATAGTTTCAAATTTGGCCACCCACTAATTCCATTGATTATTCGTAAATAACTGCGTTTTATTATTGCCCTTAGAACCCAATTAGCTATGTTGTAACACTAACAACCTTGCAAGAATACGTGTTTTCAATTTTAAAGCTGCTGGGCGGGTTGATTTGCATACAAAATACATAGCTCGTCATTTCGCCCGTGGCGACATAAACATATCACACAACGCCATTAGCAGACATTCATGTAGACTACGATGACACCATTTACACTTACAAGCTCCGAAATCCATGGTTACCCAACGCGAGCTCTGAAACGCCACCAGGGATCCGTAGAATATAAATTTAAGAAGATTCAATCGAATCGAAAATTCAAATCTAATCAATGTAATCAATTCTAGTTTTCTTTTGTTTTCTGTAACTATCCGATAAGAGAGCTGACGAATCTGACAATCCATCTTGATGGTAAATGGAAACAGCAAAGCAATCACAAAAATGGAAAATGAGTACTTTTTACAAACAAAATGCAACAGATTGTGGCAAAAGTTTGTATATTGATATCACTATACATACATATATATTTGCTTAGCAAACAAGATCAGTTTGTTGTAACTAATAGATGCTTTAGATTATTATCATGTTAAAAATAATCTGGTTTATGGTAATCATTGCATAATGTTAACAATGAAGGCAACTTTGATGTCAAACTAAAGTGATTATATTAAGTGCAATATCATGTGTAATATCATGCAAATTGGTATCAATATTATTTTGATGATAATATTTATAATTAGCCCTCAACGGCCGAGAGCTTTTTTTGTAATACTCGCCCATAAGACGACGAAAAATTAGGTGAAATTCTAAAATGTTTATAAGAATGAAAACTTAAGGCTCCGTGCCGCGATATCAACAATTTTGGTCAATTTCAATCACTGTTTGTGTGAACAGGATAAAGAGATTAAGCTTTGTTTTTTGTTACTATAAGAGTCTAATTCTTGTTCTTGCTGATAAGCCAGACGAATCTAACATATTATTTATAATAATGGCAAATCACCACTATTTAAAACCCTTCTTTTCCGAAAAGTAACGAGCAAGTGCTTTTTGTCTTCGTTTTACAACGAAAATACAAAATATTCCAAACATTAAAAAATATAAATAACATAAGTATACGGTCTTTTATTAAGTAGCCTAGCCAGTTTTTTAAATTTCTATCCAAATATAGCAGAATTTTTTTTTGAAATAACGTAATTTCGTTCGAAGTAAGTATTTTTTTTCTATTAATTAGAAACACTTTAAGGAAATTTTAAAAAATATACATTAATCTTCAGTCAATCCTTTAATAGAATCAAAATTTTATTTTATGAAAAACTAATGATTTCGTTTATTAATAATAGTTGCAAACTGAACTATATTATGGACCGCATTAAATATATTAAATTAGTACCGCCGAGGCTCTCTCCGCGTGAGGACGTATCGCTCTGAACGACGTAACGCTCACGTATTTTACGTAAAAATATACACAAATTGTACGCCGACTACCACATTTTGATCCAATTATTAAATTAATTATTTTTTATTTTAATAACACCACGAATCATCATGTTTCTATGAATTACAAAATTGGCTGTTTCAAGGCGTGGGGGTGGGGTAGTTATATTAGTATGGTAGTTATAGTAGTTCATATAGTTAGGAAGGAGATAAATATACTGAATTCAGCGAACATACCCGAGTGGGGTATCAAATGAAAGGGTTTGATTTATGTAGTACTAAATTGGCTATTTCGGGGGGGGGGGGGGGGGGGGTAGTTACGAGGAAGGGGGTGAATTTAGTTAATCATCAAGGGGCCATCCATAAATTACGTCACACTAATTTCATGACTTTTTGATCCGTCCCCCATCGTTGTGTGACGTCACATATTATTAATTTTACTCCTAGAAATTATTAAGTTCCATTTTTGTTTTTCAACTTAGTGATTCACTTAGTAGTACTTCAAGTGTTTCAACTTACATTTTTGAAATGAAAACTTCTTTAGTACGGGGGTGATTTGAAATTCGATGAAACGAAACTGTCCAGTAAAAAGAGACAGACACATAAATTCTAAAGCTAGATAGGAAGCATTGTACAGGGGACGGGAGGGGGAGGGGAGGGGAGGGCGGAGGGGAGGGGGAGGGGGAGGGGAGGAGGAGGGGGAGGGGGAGGGAAGAGGAGTTGAGTTGAGTTGAGTTGGCGCCGCTGTGGCAAGGTTGCGCTCCAAAAATACCACCCCGGGTCCCGATGTTGTTCCGGGTCGAGTGCTGGTTTCCGCCCTAGACGCCGCAGAGTCCCTGGAGTAGCAACTAAGGGGGCTTCTAAATGCCTGTCTCGAGCAGGGAAATTTTCCTAAAGCGTGGAAAACAGGACGAAAATTGGTCGTGCAAATCCAGCAAACAATTAATAATATTATCGACCTATCAAGCCTATTTATGGTACTTTTGCATCGTGCATCGTGCATGGCCTTGGCGGGACGTACAGAAAGATGGGCGGAGTATAAAAGGTTTAAGCTCTGAGTCTGAATAAATACATATATGTGATATAGTATACGAATAAAACGTAAAATAATTATCTAACTTTGAATCACTATGATCATTACTAAAACCTACAATTATCATCTTCCCGAAATTTTACATTCGTCTCATTATCCTGAAAACAAAATTTTTGAAGGTTTCACTTCTACCACGTGTGAATTGCACACTAAAAGACCCCGCAAAATCTCTATGGGAATTGGCTCTCAGCTAAATTAGTTGAAATTTTGCACAGAGGTAGCTTTCATCATGCTGATCAAAAGTCTCAATGGGCGCAACCCCCCAAAATCAAAGCCAGACCCACCACTCCCCCCCAACTCTCAAAATACTCCCCAAAGCACATTGGATGAAAATCAATGCAAAAGGGATATATTCATATGAAACTTCGCACAGAGGTAGCTTTCATCATGCTGATCAAAAGTCTCAATGGGTGCAACCCCCCAAAATCAAACCCAGACCCACCACTTCCCCTAAACACCACCTGGCGTAAACAGGTCGGGTATCACCCAACACCTTGCTTTCATACGCATATATTAGCCGTATATTTTATTATATTTTAGCCGTATTGTGGCGGCTTGGAATACTAACCCCAATCCCACGCCGGAAGGGTGTCGTAAGAGACGACTAAATCCGGCCCACTGGTGGTAGGGCCCTCGGAGGGATTATATTGGTAGTATTGATTTTAATTGTTAATTAATACCATTATTACTATTATTTTTTCTCCAGGGCTTCGCCTGGATAGCTACCACCCTCGAGCATGAGTCAGCCGCCAAACGACTCGTCGTGTTCCGACTGGGGGCTTGAGAGCCAGTTCTTTCTTTCTTTTTCTTCTTTCTTACTTGGCCGGCAACGCATCAGTGATGCCTTTGGTGTTGCCGATGTTCATGGGCGACGATAGCCACTTAGCATCAGGTGGATCGTCAGCTCGTTTGCCGGCTATTTCCATAAAAAAAATATGTCCCTTATGCATTCCATCGTAATGTGCTTTGGGGAGTATTTTGAGATTTGGGGGGGGGGGGTGGGAGTGGTGGGTCTGGGTTTGATTTTGGGGGGTTGCGCCCATTGAGACTTGATCAGCATGATGAAAACTGCCTCTGTGCGAAGTTTCATATGAATATATCCCTTATGCATTGATTTTCATCCAATGTGCTTTGGGGAGTATTTTGAGATTTGGAGGGAAGTGGTGGGTCTGGGTTTGATTTTGGGGGGTTGCGCCCATTGAGACTTTTGATCAGCATGATGAAAGCTACCTCTGTGCAAAATTTCAGCTAATTTAGCCGAGAGCCAATTCCCATAGAGATTTTGCGGGGTCCTTTTTAAAAAGTCATAAATAACATGAATATTACAAATGTACTAGCTGACCCGGCAAACTCTGTACTGCCTAACAACTCAACCGTCTCGAGGTCTCCTTCGAGCCCCATCTCCCTCCTCTTTCCCCTCTCCCTCTCCCTCTCCCTCTACTGTCAGTTACAAAATAAAAAAGTTAGATATGTCGCTGATGTTACATTAGAAAGATAATATAGTCGTTAAGTTTTCAAAGAAATCGGACCTCCTACTACAGCTATGAAACAGACAAATTTCTGAACGCGCCTATAAATATTTGACAACCAAATGACAATTTGACAAAAGATATCAAATGTTTCACAGCTAGGAACAATTTGTTTGTTTTTAGTATTTTTTACTACTTATTATTTATATTTCTCACCGTTTACACCTTTCCTGAAGTTTCACAAATATTTCAAGATCAAAATTAGCCAAATCGGTCCAGCCATTCTCGAGTTTTAGCGAGACAAACGAACAGCTATTGATGTTTATATAAACATTATATTTAATTTATCTAAATAAAATTTTGTCGTGTTGGGGGACGGCTCCATATTAAACTCCATCCATCCATCACCCTTGGTAGGTCCACTGCTGGACATGGGCCTCCCCTTCTGAATCCAACGGATTCCCGCTGTCTTCTTCAGGTCGTCGGTCCATCTTGTCGGGGGGCGTCCTGTACTCCGTTTTGCGAAACGCGGCCGCCATTCGAGGACTTTTCTTCCCCAACGGTTATCGGTCCATGTGGCCAGCCTATTGCCACTTCAGCCGGCTAATTCTTTGAGCTATATCGGTTACCCTTATTCGTCTACGGATCTCCTCGTTTCTGATGCGATCACGTAGAGAAATACCGAGCATAGCCCTCTCCATAGCCCGCTGTGCTACTCTGAGCTTGTGGATTAGGCCAATAGTGAAGCACCACGTCTCGGAGCCGTATGTCATCGCTGGCAACACACACTACTCGAACACCTTCGACTTCAGGCACTGAAGTAGTGTTTTGGATGACAAGATATGACGCAATTTCCCGAATGCAGTCCATCCGAGTTGGATTCTACAAGTGACTTCTTTCTTGAAGTTGGACTTACCCATCTGGATCAATTGTCCCAGGTAAATGTATTCGTATACAACTTCGAGAGCAGCGCCGTCGACAACAACCGATATGGGTGTGACATGGACATTTGACATGTTTTTCGTCTTGTCCATGTTCATCTTAAGACCCACCCGTTGTGAGGCGCTGTTAAAGTTTCCGAGCATTATACCAAGTTCTTCCAGGGAACCCAGCAGGATAACTATATCATCGGCATATCATAGGTGTATGATGTATTTACCTACTAACAAAAAATAACCGACTTCAAAGTTACTCAAAAACTACTTGTCAGATCCCGTTCAAATTTATGTGGGACTACATGGCAAGCACCTGTTTTCGATTAAAAAAAGAATCATTGAAATCGGTTGGCGTGATATTGAGTTATATCCCACCAAAAACATAAATGTAAAAAAGGACAGCCAAGTTCAATACAAAAATTAAGCTTAGCTATGGGCTTCGCCGCAAAACGAACGGAGATCTAAATGAGTGCCAAGTTCTTTGCAAAATCAAAATATGTATTTATAGGAACAAAAAAAGAAAATGTGTGCAATTCACACGTGGTAGAAGTGAAACTTTCCAAAATTTTGGTTTCAAGATAATGAGATGAAAAAGCAATAAATCGAATCTTAAAGCAATAAATCGAAGCGCCATCTATGAATACAACTTAGCACTTTTTAAAAATCTATCTAGCAATAAAACGAATGTTCTATCTTATTCCTCGCGCCATCTATGAATACAACTTAGCATTTTTACTGTCTGTATAATCGGTCGGTCGATCGACAGAATGAAAGAATGAAATTCTTATTTTTTGTTGATAAATTCTTTGAAAATATTTAAAAGAGCATTTGAAAGTATTTAAAAACAGTATAAAAATAAAACTAAAAAAAAAACTTAAAAAAAACAAATACTGAGAAACGCAAACCTGTGCATCAGGTATTGTGTATCTACGTCCTGACCATTGAGCTACGGAGAAGTTAAATTGAAAGACGAAATTAGCGGTTATATTATCTTACCTGTCGTTGCATCCGGTTTCAAATCACTAACGATTCTAAAGAAGTTTCACTTCAAAAAAACATTATGAACAAGTATTAAACTCTATTTCTTTGCTTTATTGGATACCTATAACAATTGCTGTTATTTAAAAATGTGAGATCTTAAAGTAGGTTAGATTTCACTAAGCCAGTTTTTATCAGAATTTTTGTATTGAACTTGGCTCTCCTTTTTTACATTTATGTTTTTGGTGGGATATCATTACTTTTGTAAAGAAAACTAGGCAATGCCACGCGCCGCCGACGACACACCGTTGGCCGGTTGTTTACGCATATTACAAGTTTTTTGTATGGGGACACCACTTGCTTTTTGCTACGCTTGAACACAATTACCGAGCTGGATTCCAAATTTCATCCTTCTAGGTCATCTGGAAGTAGCTTAGATTTAGGTACTATATGTCAGTCAGTCAGTCAGTGCTAAAATTTACGACATTTTGACCTTCATATCTTTATAACCATTTGAGCTAGCTTCATTAAATTTGGGCTTCTATATGTCCTTATGAATATAATTAAACACACGTAATGTGTTTACGTTAAAGAGGTTTTGAGTTATAGAAGGGTCAAAAGTGGCACCAAGTGGTTCGTGCCTTATGCCATCTTGCTGTGGGGTAAAGCAGCCAATATAAAACAAATTTTCATACTCCAGAAACGGGCAGTTAGGGCTATTTATAAACTTAGGTCTCGGGAGTCTTTGCGTGAAAAGTTCAAGGAAATAAGTATACTTACAGTAGCTTCCCAGTATATCTTTAACAATGTAGTTTTTATACGGAAGAGTATAAACGCGTATAAACAAAATTTTAATATTAATAATCGTCATACGAAAAGAATGCATCAATTAGTTACGCCTTCGTTCCGCCTAAGTAAAGTGCAGCGATCTTTCATAGGGCTTGGTATACATTTCTATAATAAAATCCCAAAATTAATACGTGACTTGCCAATAGAAACTTTCAAAAAACTTTCAAAAAGGCTTGATTCGCTGCCGCGTATCTAGATTTATTTTATGATTTTTTTACTTTTTACCTATTCAGACTTTTTTTTTTGAGTCTGGTTTTTTTTCAATTTTTAATTTAAGTTTATATAATACGCCAATTTAATAGGTTATGAATATGACAACATATTTAGTCCTACAGCTCGGCAAAGATTTTTTATGGCCCAAAATTTTAAATTTTGCATTTTCAAAAACGTTTTTTATGAAATCAAGACTCGTTTGATTTTCGGGTGGGTACCAATGAAACATGTTAAATTTGTCTGTACACTCTAAGTTTATCGCAAACATAAATGAATGACATCTCTGATGCAAAACACTGAATAACCTAAATATGTACCTAGTGTGTGTTTATCTAAAACTTTTTCATTTTGATTGTAATAAATATATTAAACTAATATACAAAAACATTCCACACTTTTATTTCTAAACTGTTCATACTATGCATCCTAAAATTATTATCAACTAAAGGATCAAAATTGTTTAAGCACGAACTTCAGCCAAGTGTGCGTGAACGACGCACACAGACATAGCTTCGCAATGAATATGACATAACTCTGTCAAATAAATTTTCGGCACGGCCTCTTAAACCAAACATTAAAACTGATTTATTTAGATATGAATTTAGCTTGCACCACATCACTATCAGAACTGCTATTATCATCGGAGTTATATTCACATTGAGGAAATTCTTCACAAACACTTTTCATATCTATTTCTATCATTCTAGTAAATCAAACATTCACTCATCTTCACTGCCGTTATGTTCATAGTCTCCATGATCTATTATTTGAAATTTTGGTTAAGTTTATTTATTTTTAAAATAAAAATGAACTAAACTTTATTATAATAGAAATACTCGAAAGGTGGAAAACATCAATATATCATATTTACACGTTGTAAGCTTCTAAATCGCAAACTACACTGAATATCAATGCTAAAGATCTGTTGTGAAATTTCCACAATATTTATGTCTTAAAACATTATATTACAGGAAATATTTCTTGTCAGTGCATAATCAACAAACCAGGGATGTACTAAGTTGCAATATTTGTTAAAGAAAAGTACAGCGATGATAAATAAATGAAATGAAAACTGAATTATCTTCATGTCCCCATATTGGGGCCTTTCGGCCGTTAAGGGTTAGACTAGTGGATACATGCATGTGCTTCTATGCAAAAAAAATATGGAACAAATCCAAAATCAATTTCATAAATGGACTGAAGGTGTGGAATGGAACTTGAATGGATTGGATTGATACAAAGTCAGTAACGTAATTAGACAGAGACATTTTTCGTGTTTAAAATACAATAGATAGATTAAAATAATTATAGTCATCCACCTGCACATTAAGAAACCTATGCATTGGTTTACAAATAGCACCCAAAATCACTGTTATTTAACTTGCTAGAAACCAAAAATTCACCACAATATGTTAATATTATTGTCACAGTTATAAAGAATCTTAAAACTTAACCTTAGAGTTTCGCAATTCAATGTAGATAGCTTCCAGTGCAGTGAATAGTTTTTACTAAGTTAGTACTATTATAATTCCAATAATACTGAATTATGCTCCAAGTTTACAAAGTTGTGCATTTTATAAACACAAACCAAATTGTTTAAAAGTGAACCTGAATCATATCTATAGTAATATTATAAAGAGGAAAGATTTGATTGTTTGTTTGCATTGAATAGGCTTTGAAACTACCGAACCGATTTGAAAAATTCTTTCACTGTTGGGAAGCTACACTATTCCCGGGTGACATAGGCTGTATTATATTTTTTTTTATTATTTTTCCCGAAGCGAAGCGAGGGCGATTTCCTAGTATATAATAAGATTAGTCAACCATAAACATACTTTCATTATGATGATGAACATACAATATTTTATGTACCAATCAGTGATTTCAATAAAGATCCATTGTTCGAATAAGCATCAGTAATTAATCTTTATACTGTGTACTTAATGTTCAATATTGGCATTAATTATACTACTGACAAACTACATCCATATTTCAAAACTTAGCTCTACACACTGGAAAGTTTAGGTTTTATTAATACTAGAATATACACAAAGTATTCATTTATGTAGATAATTACCCATTTTATGTACTGTGTAAATACTGTTAGTAAAAAAACAGCAAGAAAAAAATCATGAATTGTTTTATACAAAATTATATCCAACTACCATATGGATCGAAGTTTTCAATATTTAAATACAAAATAATGTATTTTAAAACAATATAAAATTTAAATAACAAATTCGCAAGGATTTTAAACTCACTGCATAAAAATGGGAACACCATTGTTGTAAAGAATAATAAAAACAGCAACTGCAAACTCAAGTTGGATACACTTCACTGAAAATTGATATTTGAACTGTGGCTATGTTCACTTGTTACTTGAAGCCTGTAACTTTCTGTGGATTAGCAACAGTCTGAAGTTTGTTCACTTCAGCCAACAGTAGTTGAACCAATGTTACTCTTCTTCATACTTAAGATGTTGATTCAGGCAAAAACCACAAGGTGAAACATTAATCTATTGTTTAGTGAAACTAACTTATCTATAAACATGTAGTGTAAGAGAAGCCCTACGAAATTGGAAGGGAAGACGCACAAGTTTTACTGGCTACGATGTATGATTGAACTCTGCATACTGTTTGCATCTAATTACAAATTAAGGATGTGTACAAAACTATTAAACATCTTTGGTGATAAATATAAGATTGACTTACGACGTCAATTACAACATAATACGAAGAAGCAATATGTTTAATGAGCAGAAACATTGTTTTACAAGCTTAAATTAGGAAGTAGATGAGTCAGTGTCGCGACCTCGAAGTTTTACCTGGGAAGTGGTTGAAGGAGACCTCGAAGTCGCCGCGGCCGCCCAGCAGCGGCTGCGACTCCCGGTTCACGCCCGGAGAATCCACGTTGCCCTCGAACCCGACCTCTGGCACTAAACAAATATCCTCTGCACTACTAGATAAAGATACCACGCCGTCATCGGGGAGCGAAATCGTAGTGTTGGGTTTGTCGAAATCGAGATTCAACAGAGTCTCTTCCGTACTCATGAGTAAAGCTCAAAATTAAGTTACTATCGAGCCTCATCTATTTCGTATTTTAAAATTCTTTGTTTCACAATCATTTACACAAACACTCCATTCGATTCGACAGGCAAGGCACAGACTATAGAGGAGGGTGATTTGATTTGACTGACAGTTACACAGAATGACAATGTAATAAACAAACCATTGACTATGTTAGGTATTTTCTTACGACGCACGATGGTGATTCAAAGATAACGACATGGCTATATTACTGTAACTGGATACATAACTCCGTAGAGGTACATGAAGACGGATGACGTCACAACGGAATGACTTGGTTTTCGAATTTGACCAAAGACAGGCTGGATTGAGGTTGTAATTCATAATTGTAGGGTGTTCACACTTGGAAAAATTATGTCCCATTTTGATTTGGTTCTTCAAATTGTTTTCTAATAATTTTAATGATGGTAAAAATATTATAATATTGAATTAACACTTTTTATTATTATTTCTCCAAAATTATCCTTATGTCATAAAAATTGATGATTTAGTATGATTATTTTTGTTTAAGGTGAAAATGAAGTGAAACAATATTATTTACTACGGTATATTCCTTTATTTTAAGTGCATCGCTCTTATAAAAATATGTTAACACAATGTAATGATATATCCTAAGACTATAGATAACATGGACACAATAGAAAAATGGTCATTCCGTTGTGACGTCATCCATCTTCAAGTACTCTCTACGAAGTTATGATAACGAATATTATATCAATGTCATTAATATCGATATCAAATCCTCGATTATTCGATTATTTTGCTATAAATTCTACGTTTTTTATAAATTCAAGTTTTCTGCTAATGAAAACTAGATCCTAAGCTATAATAGGTCTTTATCTATGAAATTGGAGATTTTATAACCAGCATGTTCAGATTTAATTACCTGTGTTTATTGGCGCGCAATTTTAAATTCAAATAAATGTTATTCAAAATTTCGAAAGCGGTGTTAATTTATTTTCAAATTCAGTCATTTGTCTTTAGATAGTGTTTTGTTTTTGTAAAATTGTGGAAGTTTTACGTAGTGTTTGTGGTTTAAGTAGTTTTGTGTGGTGGTTTAGTCTAGTAGTGGTAGTTTTTGGCGCCATGGATAAACTGAAATTTGTACAATTTTCGAATAAGAGTTCCTACGTGAAAATACCACTACGCAAATAACCCGAAATGAACGAAACGGAACATCGGTTCGATTTCCAGTGGGTTCTCGAGTCGTGGTTGTTTGTGATGTAGACTGTTTACGCGCAGAGATTAAGGCGGGACTTGTGGCACAATGCACATCCTGTAGTCTGCTAATCATTGAAGAAGGCATATCTTCATGTTCCTATCATTGAAAGTCACGTGAAAAAAATTCTTAAATGTTTCAGTTTGTAAAAAAACACAATATTTAGGTGTAGGTACCTGCTCTTTACAACTGTAGTTGTGGTGGTGCGGTGGTGATGATGATCATTTGAGTATAGTACGGCCGACGTAACTTGGCACGTCTGAACGTAGGCTTTGCGAACTTTAGCGCATGTAAGACAGAGATAGCGACACGTACATACTAAAGTGTGACTGAGACATAATACGCCGCGTACCGAGCATTGCTGCCAAGATACAGCAGCCGTAACTGTACCATCACAAGGACCGTGTGTTCGTTTGCTGGCTAAAGAGGAAGGTTCGTTATGAGGTTACGAATCCATTATGTTCTATAAAAAATAAAGATAAGTCGCTTGTGTTTATTTTAATGGAAAGAAAATATATCAAAATGTTTTATTGAATATTTCAGGTAATATCTCAGTTATAATATTTAGGATCGCGATAATCAAATTGAAATCCTTTACCACGTCTGAAAGCAAATTCCCATGGACAAATCTCTTCCACAATCACTTGAAAGTCTGAAAAAAATATTAACAAAAATACACAAAGGGATAAATCATAGAATCTTAGAGGCGTAGCAAATATTATTTATACAAGTATTTTTATTTTTTAGAGTCCCGTAGTAGGTACCTACCTAAATTGGGAACTTTGTAGAACGAAAGGACATGGAGTTTTCCATGTCGTCTCCCTTAAATTGTAAAGTGGAAGCGTTTTTTTTCTCGTCTTTCCAATAGTGTTTAGGCGAGATGACTGGCAACAAAATAAAATTTAAAAGACTTACTTGTATCGAATCTGCAGTTATGCTTTGTTGCATCGCATTTATTTCTAAACGAGGCAACATTACCGGTGTTAAAATTGCAAGCGCAAACAGGCCTGATTTTATCCTCTGCATGACAGTCTATCTTCGAGCAGGAGTAAGCTTTATTCAGGTTATTTTTAGAGCTTCCTGCATCGTTGAACGACTTGTGTGACTCTGCTGCTTGTTTGGAAATTTTCGAAATAAGTTCGGACGCAGATTCATGGTTTTTGTTTTTTATTAGGTCTTTTAGCTCTTCCAGATCGTAACTGAGTGTGGTCGGTAGGTCTGTGGTCATAGACTCTTCAGCATCACTAGCTTTGTTACTTTCAGCGCTGCATTCTCTTGCATAATTTGAGTTGTTTGTTAAGAAGAATAAAACTGGAAGAAGCAGGGTATTTTTTTTTTTAAATGAGGGTAAAAATACATACTTAGTCACCAAAGAAAATATTAACGATTATTGTACTCAAATGACACAAAAACTTAACTAACAGCGGTACAGGTTTAGTGCCTGCCCAAGTGTCGAAGGTTTGCATGCCAGCCGAAGACTTCCAACATGGCATGATAACAATTAACAATTAGGTAAGACCGTGGGCATGGCGTCCGAATCGCAAAAATGCCTCCAAACTATGCGCGCTTCCATTCAATTATGAACATTTATTGTTAAAACAGTATAGAAGTCTTCAGACGTCACGGTAACCCATCAAATCTGGTTGTTATCGTTGTACAGTAGTCTATCAGCATTCAGCATATAAAAATACCTACAAGGAGAAAAAACAGAGAATTCTGTTTGTTTGATAAGAAGGTAAATATACAAAATTACAGATCAGACTAAACTTAATTAATTTTAACTGCATAATATATTCAATTTGACGGACTATTGCTAATAACATTTATTTTAAGTTTTATAACCATAGAGGCACATTTAAATTATTAGGTAGCTACTTACGTATAATTAGAACGAAGTCCATTGTTAATGGTTAATTTTTGAAGTCTTCCAAAGATATCACTCAAACGAATGAGTGTATGATTTCAAAGCATGCCGTGTTCAGCTTTAGTCTCCCAGTGGAGTAATGAAAGAGATACGCATATTAAGATTACTAGAAATTTAATTTTAATTATGTACGGGTGTCTACGTTTTAACTGATTTATAGAGAAAAACACCAATATAAAACGGGGAGATTTCTAGGTGGTTAATAAAAAAATGGTTGTCTGTAAAGTCGGTTTACGGACGGTAGTTTAACGTGACAACGTCATGACAAAACATTGATGAAATGATTGCATACTTTTATTATAGATAAAATTGAATCATTTTAATTAAATTACCATATTTTGTATAGGAAAAGGAGTGAAATGAAATCTACATTTTGATTCATAAATTAACTATGCGCCACGAACCGAGCGCTTCAGCCGATCGTGCCTCTCTATCGCTTGTTCCGCGCTCTCGCTCGCGGAACGTGACAGTGAGTCATGCTTTTTCGTGCATGCACCCGGCGTTCATCGTTTTAATAGACGTTGTCACGTCAAAAAATCTTTTCATTACAATTCTACCCTTCTGAAGTGAAGAACTGTCATTAAAATTGTCTTGGGTTCGATTTCCAGTGAAGCAATTAATTTTGCACACACATTAATTTAATGTGAAGAATATAGTTCTCGTGTCGTGGAAATTTTGTGATGTCTCATTTAAATAATCTACTTAGAAGACTAATACCACAGAATACAATGAAAATCCACCAAGAAGCGTCTAATACTATTAGCTTATAGACCGGTAATGTCATTCAGATAATTGAGGGGTGTAGCAGGGTGCGCCGCGAGAAGGGGTAGTTATTTTATTTTAGTACCTTTAAGCCTAGCTCCACACATTTAGGTACACTTTGGAATAAGTTTCCAAAATGTTTTTTTTATATGATTACCAATAATGTTATAATATCTACAAGACCGTAAACATAATAGCATATAAGTACCAGTATTTCAAACTCATATTATTATAAAAGAACACAACAAATAACAATAATTATTAACTCGAAGGAATACGTCGATAATAATACGTCCTATTATTTTTACATCTATATTAACTCTGAAATTTTATGACGGGTAATTTTAATTAGGTATGCAGATTTAGGTACACGAAACTACACTCGGAAAAGAAAATAAATACTCTGAACTTATTTAAATTAATCTTAACTTATGTAAATTAATTAAGTCATAAGAATAACAATAAAAAACACTAGTTAATATTTTCCTTTGCTAGAAAACTAATTAAGTACGTGTTTCACTTAAAATTTTTACTATTAAAATAAGCATCAAATCCTTGTGAATCACTATATCCATTTAATTGCTTATCAATATTTTCATTGTCAGAGAAACCTTCCTTTCCAAATAATCCCTTAGTATGATCGTGATGGAAGTGGCCCTTGTTAAACCCTGCCCCGTTAGATAATTTAAACCCTGATCCCTTAGCACCAATTTTTTTAATCACTCCACTAGTTTCATCGTCTTCGAAAAATTCCTTCTCCTTCTTGTATTCATCCTTGTGATGCACCTTGTGGAACCCTTTGGTCTTAGATCCTTTTTTGTATTTCCTCTCTTCCTTGCCAGTCACCCCGACAGCCTTGGCTGCTGCATCTTTGAAGACTCCATAAACTTCATTATCGTCAAACGTTCCTTCGTCGTGGCCTCCAAAAATGTTGAAAAATTTCTTCAAATCATCGATGTTAGTTTTTATTTTCACTCCCTTGTTATCTGTATTTTTCTTTTTGGAACCCGAAATATCCTCTTTCGTTTTAGCTTTGTCGTCCTTGCTCTTCTTTGCTTTGCCTTCGTCAAGCAGCTTGGAGAAGTCGTCTAAGTCTTCTTCTTCGACCTCATACTTGAGATCGTCGATATTGGCGTCGAGTTTGTCGTATTCCAGCGTGCCAATACTCGCGGGTTTCGATTCAGCCCAATAACGCACCAATGTCAGTGCTACAACAAGACACACCTTGGTTCGCATTGTGATCCAATTTTTTGCCTGCTCTTGCACAATCGAAGTAGGTTGCGACACTGACATACATGGAATCCATCTTGTTTATATAACCTATTGTTGGGAATTACTGGCCAAGGGTATATTTTTTTGTTGGAAGATGGTTTGGTAGTATTTCTGGTTCCACGTCGTTGCATCCGTAAACTCGGTGCAGCTAATCGCTGTGACGATTCTGATCGGTCAAGGTTGTCAATATTTATTTGTCAGTGAATTACGATCAATGTTTGTTTTGCTTTTAATTTGACCTTTGATGTATAATTAATATGTGATGACGTTGCAAGATGAATAAGCATTTAAAAAATTAGTTTGTTGATTGTAAATTTCGAAAATTAACTTAAAAGGTGTACAACTAAACTAAATATAATGTACCTTCTCGTATTTTATGCATCATACCGACGTGATGTAGCTTACAGAGTCAGATGGAATTTAATCAAACAATGCAAATAGTTAGATTATTACTATAAGTATAACCGCAATATCAAACTTCCAAAACTAAAAATTTAATCTTATAGGTACTTAGTTTAGTCCAAAACAAGTAATAGGTTTAAAAACTAATTACACGGTGATGTACCAGTACCCCCCCCCCCCCCCCCCCCCTACTCAACCACTTTGTTACAAATAAAAATGATTAATCGATATTATGAGCATCGATTATCTCGTTCTCCGCTTCAACATAACACCTTCAACGTAATCATTGCATAGGTATCATTGCTTAATACTCGACTACACTTCCGTGGACGAACCGTGGAGGAGATCCGTAGACGAACAAGGGTAACCGACATAGCTCAAAGAATTAGCCGGCTGCAGTGGCAATGGGCTGGCCACATAGTGCGAAGGACCGATAACCGTTGGGGAAGAAAGGTCCTCGAATGGCGCCCGCGTCTCGGAAAGCGAAGTACAGGACGCCCCCCGACAAGATGGACCGACGACCTAAAGAAGACAGCGGGCATCCGCTGGATTCAGAAGGCTCAGGACCGGTCAGAGGGGAGGCCTATGTCCAGCAGTGGACCTCCAAGGGCTGATGGATGGATGGATAGATGGATGGACACATCCGTGGTAATTAATAATTTATACGACTATCAATAGTAGCTACAAGCTAATTGTTTATTTATTATTACATTTTACGATTATATAATTTATTTAATGAATTACCTTTGAACTTAATCGGGCACAAGTCAGAGTCGATTACTTCGGTACAGTCAGCTAATTAATGCTATTAATTTCTAAATGCCAATCAAATCAATTAGATTTATGTCTTAACCATAAGCCATGAACTATAAACAGTTAGAAACTTGACTTTTTTTACTATTTTAAAATAGAATAATCCGTAAACTACCACTTGCTTTCAAATTTAGATATTTTAGCGTTTCGTAACTTTTTTTGCTATTCGGAAATAATTATTACTCAGATATTTGAAGGAAATACAATAGAAATCATGAAGATAGGCCGCTTCCGCACGAGTGGTTAGAAGCGGCGAAGCGACCAAGTTAAATAAATTTAACCGTCTATTTATTTGGGTGCCCATGCAATGAGGTTTTCGACTGTATTTTTTTTATTTCTTAAGTCTGTTAACTTTTTACTGGGTGTTCTTTTTATATTCGAAAACTGGTGCTTGTCATATGGTCCCATTTGATTTGAGCGAGATCTAACGAGTAGTTTTTGAGATATCCCTTATTTTGTAGTCGGTTATTTTTTTCGAAGAATTATAATTCTTCTGCTTAGACGCTGTTCTACTTCCAGTGTAGAAGCGGCTTAACCAATGATGCAATAAGTCTATGACAGTATTTAATTTGTTTTATTTCATTATCTACCATTTTTGACTTCTCTTTGGTAACATATAGTACTGAGACTTAATGTAATACATAATTAATGTAATATGATTCGGTATTCTGTTATAAAATAATCGGAAAATATATAATAAACTGTCGTGAAATTGTGGATTGTAGGTTCTAATACATCACACCTTGATTAGAACTTTTTTATGATGGATTAAAATTCATCAAAATTCTGTATACACTACACTTGTGGTCCCAATTACCTTATTTTTTTCAGGGTAACTACATTAACATTGAACATAATTTATAGAATCGTGATCTCGTCTGTACCTATAAGTAATATGTAAACTAGCGTCTGTAATTTTCTATATTCAAAATATTGTCTTTTTTTAAATTCGATAATTAAATTATTTTATCTGAAAACCAACTTTGATTTTTGTTGGCCAAGTTTTGCTATCAATACATCCAACAAATGACATAAATTCAAAATTAAATGAATAAGAAAGTGTTCGATACACTGTACGCTATGATCGTAAAACTTGAAATTGATAAACAAAAATAAGCTAATTATTTAACTAAGAATAAAATTCAGCGCATCAATTTAATTATCTTTTTACACAGGTGTTACCTAAACAGGTCGGTATTTTAAAACGTAAATTATCCGCAAATTTCCTTCAGTTGAGAAACCTGACCAAGATTTTGTTAAAACTAAAATAACCGCTAAGATGTTTGTCTTATGCAATGCAGTAGTAAATACTGTTTACAAAACAAATAACACATGAACAACGTTTGCATTAAAAATGTATCTTTATTTACAATATAAAACCTAGCTTTCTTGTATATCAAACATAACCAAAAAATGAAGAAAATCAAATAAATAAAATATTTACAATTACGTATCTAGTGGTTCGTTCGTTTAATCTTCGTCCTCTCCTTCTTCGTTGCTGTAAAGGTATTCTTTGAAGTGTTCCTTTCCGCCCTTTTCACCAAATTCCCTTTCACCTCGGTATTGGGTTTCCTCACCTTCTTTAGCAGCATGAGATTCATCAGCTTCTTCCTTATGTCCCTTGTCATGGTGTCCAGCTTTGCCATAACCAGTTTTGATGAAAGCAGTGTCCCCATGATTGGCCTTCTCGCGTTCACCCTCATATGTTTCCTCGTGTTTGTTATCATAGCTGAATTTCTTAGAATGGCCGGTCTTTTCAGCGACATCATAGAAATCGGCATCTTTCTTGTACTCATCCTTGTTGAACTCCTTGTGGTATCCGGTCACTTCCTCGCCTTTATTGTGGTGGCTCTTGTGCCCATGGTTTCCACCTTTGTAATTGCCTCCACCATGATGGTTCTTGCCTTGTTCCTCGGCTTCGTCAAAATGAGCGCCCTTCAGGCCCTTGGCTTCACCATAATGTCCCTTTTCATGATCCTTGGCAAAGTGTCCAGATTCTCCTTTTGCCAGATACTCTTTGGAGTTGTAGGACTTGAGTCCCTTACCACCTGCAGAGTTATGATGTCCTTCCTGATGTTTGCTGCCGCCACCCTTTTCGATTTCATGATCATGTGATAAGTAATCATCGTCATCTTCTTCAGACTCGTAGTCCTCCTCAGCGTCTTCAACTGCAATTGGTTTGGTAGCTATATAAGGCAGGGGTACTGCGGCTAAGTCGTACGCTTCTAGGGCTTGTACTGGAGCAAGAGGGATGGGTGCTGCGAAGGCTTGCGGCTGGTACCCAGGTGCTCCCAGCTGGATGAAGCTAGCCGGCCCACCGTTGTCACTCCGGTAGATATAGCTGCTAGCAGCCGGCACTTGTATCGCCGCAGCGCCCGTCAGAGCGACTAAAATACTTAAAGCTGTTCTCATTTTGAGACCTGTCTGCTTCTGCTAGCTGTGCTGTAATAATTTGTTATCAGTGTTACCCAATATTTATATCAGGGTTAGAGACAAAAGAAGGTCCGTGAATATTCTAGCTACCTTTCCCGTACCTTTGACTTTAGCCATGTAACAGATCGCATATCAGACGAGGTTGAAAGGTGACAAAGACATTATTGAATGAATTGATTGAATAGGTATCTAGAATTTAACTAGATGATAATTGATGCGTGATCAATTATTTGCAAACATTATCTACGGTCTATTAACTAAAATGTTTACTACTTAATGACCTAAGAATAATTAGTTAATTAAAGAAATTAACACAATTTAAAACCTAGGTATATAAATTTATATTGCACTGCTTTTAAAAGTCAATAAAATTCGAATTATTAAATTAACTTGGTATTTAACACAGTAGTCACTTTTAGATGTCATTGTTTTAACAAACACGCGGGAAAACATCGAGGCAGAAGGTTAAAATATCTGTTTCTTGACAGTTACGATCGCTTTATAAAAGACA
>OZ010701.1:11384086-11508570 GCA_963932265.1 Thymelicus lineola
GGAACCTAAACCTAACCTAACCTAACCTTTTTTTTTTTTTTTTTTGTTGACGCTGGAAAATCCTCATGGATACCCGACAGGCGCGGGGGGGCGCTGTCGGGTTATGCCGGACTCTTACCGGCTAAAAACCAGCGGTGTTCCTCCTCACCGTCTTCCGGCGGAGCTGCGGGGACGCATTCGCACACTTCCGCTGCTCCGCCGACGGTTGCCCGGGACTCGGGGCCCATCTTGTGGGGCGCCCAGCTGTGGCGCCACTCACCATTCAAACTGGCGTGCCGGAACACGGGACACGCCCAGCCGCCTCGGGGGTCTCCTCCAACTGGGCGATGGTACCCCTGGTTCCACCGCCCGGAGACCCCGGTTATGGGGGAAGACGGCGCTCGTGCGCCAGGCGCCTCCGCCCAACTCTCTTTCGGCGGATCGGGTTAGAAAGAGGGTCGTCCTCCCTCGCCCGCTCCGCCGCCTCCTTTTGCGCCATGAAGCACTCACAAAACCGGAGCGCCGCCTTCCACGCTCTGTCGCTGCCGACCCATGGCTCTCACGACGCCCGGCAGCGACAGGTCGTCCCCAATAACCGCCGCGAGGCTCGCCCGCGGCTCCGCCCACTCCGGGCACTCCGCCAGCGTGTGCTCCGCTGTGTCCTCCGGACACCCACAAGCGTGGCACACGCTGGTCGGCTCTCGACCCGCCACGCTGCACAGGTACCTGCCGAAGCAACCGTGCCCCGTCAGGATCTGCACAGCGCGGAAGGTGAGGGCCCCGTGTCGGCGTTCGACCCACCTTTCCAGGACGGGCCGAATCGCCTCCACCGTCCTTCTGCCGGCGGTCGGCTCCGCCAGCCTTTCCTTCCATTTCCGGAGGAGGACCCGGCGGTCGAGTCGCCCCTGCCGCCCGGCCTCCTCCGGCTCTGGATCCACCTCATCGGCTCGTGCTGCTGCGCTGCGGCGCCAGTAAGCTGCCGAGAGCACCTCCGCGTCCAGGTCCCACGGTGGGGTCCCGGCCAGGACGCATGCCGCCTCGCACGAGATGGTGCGATACCCTCTCACCACCCTGATCGCCATGACCCGTTGCGCTTGGCGCAGGAGGGTCCTATTCTGGGCGATCAGGGTGTCCGCCCAGATCGGGGCCCCGTAGAGGGCCATCGACCGCACCACCCCGGCGTACAGCCGCCGGCATGCGACCGACGGTCCACCCAGGTTCGGCAGCAGCCAGCTCAATGCTCCGGCCGCGCGCAACAACCTGGGGACCAACCGTCGGAAGTGCTCCCGGAAGTTCCATCGACTGTCGAGGACGACGCCCAGGTACCGCATCGTCGACTCAACAGCGATGGAGACGCCGCCGACCACCAGCCGGGATCCTGCGGGAGGGGCGCGTCGGGCTCCGTGGAAGCACAGAGCCTCCGACTTTTCCAGCGCCACCTCCAGCCCCAGCCGGCGGATTCGGGCCACCACTTGGGCCACTCCGGCCGTCGCCAATAGGGCCGCCTCCCGGTACGTGGCGCCGCGGGACGTGACGAGGGTGTCGTCGGCGTAACAAGTTACGTCGACCCCCCGCAGATTAGCGCCCCGCAGCACCCAGTCGTAGCCGATGTTCCACAGCAACGGCCCAAGAACCGAACCCTGTGGAACACCGCACGTCATGACCCGGCGGCCCCACCCGTCGCGCGTCGGGTACACCACTTCCCTCTCGGAGAAGTAGTCGGTGAGGAGACGACGCAGGTATTCGGGCACGCCGTGGTATCCCAGCGCCGCCCGAACACAGCCCCAGGGGAGGGTGTTGAAGGCGTTGGCGATGTCAAGGGACACCGCCAGAACAACCTCTCCCCGGGACACTGCCTCCTCCGAGAGGTCCCTCACTCGCGCGATGGCGTCGACCGTCGACCGGCCCCGGCGGAAACCGAATTGCCGGTCGCTCAGCCCCGGCCCGACCCGTTCGAGGTGCCCGACGAGGCGCGCGGAAATAATCCGCTCGAAGAGCTTGCTCACCTCGTCGAGTAGCACTATGGGCCGGTATGCCGACGGCGAGTCCGCCGGGCGACCCTCCTTGCGCAGCAGCACGAGCCTGCCGATCTTCCACTTCCTCGGAAAGCGGCCACGCCGCATACAGGTGTCGAAGAGCTCAACGACCCTGGGCCCGAGGGCCTCCAGGGCTAGCGCCCACACCCTACCGGGTACCCCGTCGGGGCCCGGTGCTGTGCTCTTGGCGCGGAGCCGCTCCACCGCAGCCTCCAGCTCCGCCCGAGACACCTCGGGCACCGGGGCGCTCGAGCTCTCCGACGATGCAGCCGCCACGGGCGGCGGCGCCGAGTCGGCCCTCTCTGGGAAGAGAGTGGCGACAACTTTCTCCACCACCTCTGGTTGGAGACTCTGGGTCAGCGGAGGAGCCCAGGGGCGCAGCTTGCCACGCACCGTCTTGTACGGGCGCCCCCAGGGATCCCTATTCAGGGTCTCCAACCACTCTCCCCACGACTCGGCCTTTGCCTCCCGTATGGCGATCTGCAGAGAGACGCATCTCTCCCTGTACGCGGCGTAGAGGCGGCTTTCCTCGGCGTCCACCCGCCTTCGCCGCCTTCTGTAATGGGTGTACTGGCGTCTGGCCGCTACGCACGCTTCGCGAAGCCGGCGCAGGTCCGCCGACCACCAGTACACCCATCTGCGGGGCGGGAGCGGTCTGGCGCGCGACATACCGGCGTCGCACACCTGCGCCATCGACTCGCTCAACCGCTCCGCTCGCCCGTCCACGTCGGCCGCCGGGCCCTCCGGCGCCGGTAGCCAAGCCTGGACGATGGACGCCTCGATGATGACGTCACCGTCCATGGTCTTGAGGGCCCAGCGCGGTCCGTCCCCACGCGGGGGCCGGCTCTGGGGAGCTCCAGGGTTGGCGGCGACCTCGTACCGGATATACCGGTGGTCCGAGAGCGTCTCCGCCTCCCCGAGCACCCTCCAGTTTCGGACACGGCGCGCGAGACACGGGGTCGCGAACGTTAGGTCCACGATGGAACCCCCGTTGTGCCGCACGCACGTGTCTACCGACCCCCGGTTTAGAAGAACTAAGCCCGACGTGGCAGCCCACTCCTCCAGTACCTCGCCCCGCGCATCGGTGGCCGGGGAACCCCAAGCCGTCGACTTGGCGTTGAAGTCCCCGGCGACCAGCACCGGGATTGGGTGACTCTGGCCGACCAGAGCACCGACCTCGAGCAGGAATTGCTCGAATGCGGCCAGGCTCCGGTTCGGCGAGAAGTACACGCCGACGATCGTCACGCCCATAAGGGTGACCGCGACGCATCCATGGCCCTTCGCTGATTTGTCGAAGGGCGGGGAGCCGGCGGCCGTCTGCGCGACGATCGCCACCGTGCCCTCCCGGTCACCAACCCAGTTGTCCCTGGCGGGGACGAGGTAAGGCTCCGCCACCACCGCCGCCTGGATCGACCACTCGGCCAGGCTCTGGTACAAAAGGTCCTGAGCTCTGGCCGAGTGGTTGAGGTTCGCCTGGAGAAGAGACATGGCCATACTTAATCTACGACCATGTCTGCGACCCTCTCGGCGCGCTCCACGTCAGCGGCGGACGGGCGGGCCGGCCGGGGGTGGGCTGTTGGGCCTTTCCCGGCGGGCTTCTTCCTCTTTTTCTTGCCGGCGGACTTGGCGGGGGCGGAAGCGGCACATGCTCCGCTACCCGCTCTATGGTCCGCCGGCTTCTGCTTCGCCTCGCACAGCGGGCAGCGTGGGGCTGCGGAACAGCCAGCCGCCTTGTGGCCCGGTTGACCGCAGCGATAGCAGACATCGCTGCGGTCCACCTCGGCGGTGCATTTGCTCCGGACGTGCCCCGAATCGAGGCACCGGTAGCACCGCAGGGGTCTGGCCTCAAGGAGGCTGACCCGGGCCGACACCCACCCCACCAGTAGCCGCCCGCTGGAGGCGACCTTTTTCGCGGCCGAAACCGGGCAGCGCACCCACGCCGTGCCGGGGCTGTCGGCGGAGAAGCGGCGGATCTCCCCGCACTTCACCTGCTCGGGGGGGCATTCCCCGTAGCAGGCCACCGCGGCCGCCACCTCCTCCGGGGACACCGCGTCATCCAGCTCGCTGATGCGCAGGTCTGCGCACTTCACGGGTCTGGAGACGCGGACCAGGTCCGCGGGAAGGACCTCCCGCAGTTTGCCCGCCAGCAGGTCCGCCTTCTCGCCGCTGTCAGCCCCGGGGATTTCGAGCATCCGGGCCCCCGTCACGGCGGTGCGGAATCGGAGACCCTTCAGGCCTAAGCCTTCCAGGTCGATCCTCCGCTTCGCGCCGTCGAGCACATCCTTATAGGACAGCTCCTTGCCCTCGACCGTGGCGCCCGGCTGGATGGTGATGGCCACCGCAGCCGAGCGCGGGGCGCGAAGCTTCGCCGCCGCGTTCTTCTTGGGCGGGGGCTTGTCCGCCGGTGCGCTGCCCTTTTTCCCCCGCTTGCCCCGCTTGCCCCGCTTGGCGGCCTCGGTCCACTGCTGGGACACGGCCGCCGTCGGGGGCTTCGGAGCGCCAGGTGTCGGCGCTGCCACCTCCGAGAACGCCTTGGGAGGCGCTTTCACCTTCCCCTTCTTCCCGGCCGCGGGAGCGGGAGCGGGAGGCGGAGCCTCAGCCCTCGCCCCGTCGCCGGCTAAAGGCGGCCAGAGGGGCGGCTCGGGAGCGGAAGGCGAAGCCTTAGCCCTCGCCCTGTCGGCAGCCAAAGGCGGCCGGAGGCGTGGCTCGGGGGGGAGCCGCATCGCGAGCGCCTCGAGCTTGGCGTCCATCATTGTCCCCACTTCCACAATGATTGAACGCCTCAGCGAGGCGGAGTCGTCGCGATCGACTCCGCTCGGCTCGGCAGGCCTGACGAGGCTCGCCCGCAATTCCGCGATCTCCTTGCGGAGTTCGGCGACCTCGCTTTGCAGGCGAGCATTGGCCCTTTCGAGCCGAGCCGTCTCTTCCGTAGCGGACCGCTCTGCCAGCTCCGCTACGACCCCCAACAAGCTCGCAGAGGCCTCCTTGAGGTCCCTCTGCAGCGTGCCCTTCAGGTTGCGCGATTTTGTCGCAACAGCCTGAATAAGGAGCACGCTGTCCTCCGCCTTTTTTCGAAGCTCCAGTGTCGAGGGTCCGTCTTCGCCGCGCGACTGCGACGACGAGTCGGACAGACACCTCGACCGAGAGGGAGATCGAGATCGGACGTCTCGGGCCATCTCGGCCAGCTCCCTCTCTGCCTGGAACTTCTCTTCCTCCCGCTGCGCCTTGAGGTACGCCAGCTTCGCCTTAGCTAGGCCGACGTACTCTCCGGTAGTGGGCGGTCGCCCTCTCCCTCTTCTTGCGGGCACTGGAGTGGGAGCCTTCTTTTTCTCCACCAACTCCGATACCTCGACTTCGTCCCCTTTCAGGGACCGCTTCCGCGCATTGCGCCAGAAGCGTCCGGACGTGTCGTCCCCAGACGACACCGTCATCAGGGTCACATCCGAGGAGTCAGACTCCTCCTCTGCGATCTCCTGGGTCTCCTCCTCTATCGGCCGCCTCGCGGCATGCGAGCTGTCGCTCGCCGGAAAGTTTGTGCCCCCCCCAGAATACGAGGGGCAGACCGGGCTAGGCCCGGTGAGGGATTCTCCGGCATCAGAGATGCCGGTACCCTCCTGGGGTAGTTTAATGTTTTCAAGACTTTCCATTTCAGTTTTTTGCCTTTTTTAACGGGGTGAGCTCCCCGGCCCCTAGGGATTGGGTACCCCCCAACCATTCATCCCCTCGCCGAGACAACTTGGGATTAGGGTAATTTTTTATAGAGGTTTTCTTCCTCGCGGCCCCCACCGAAGTGGCGGCCCTCACCCCTGACGCCTACGGGTCAGGGAGCGAGTTGGCCGACGGTGGCCTAAGCCATGCTGCCGTGACCGACAGCCCGTCGCCCCCGCGTTAGGGTAGGTAAACCACATGGGTTTATCCCACTCTGGTCCCATCCACCGTGCTCTCTGCTAAAGCAGAGGGACACGTGGAGAGACCCCACTACGTGGTCTCATCCGCAGTGCCCTCTGCCTGAGCAGAGGGGCACGTGGAGAGACACCGACTTGGGGTAATTTTTTAGAGAGGTTTTCTTCCTCGCGGCCCCCACCGAAGTGGCAGCCCTCACCCCTGACGCCTACGGGTCAGGGAGCGAGTTGGCCGACGGTGGCCTAAGCCATGCTGCCGTGACCGACAGCCCGTCGCCCCCGCGTTTGGGTGAGTAAACCTCAAGGGTTTTTCCCACCCTGGTCTCATCCACAGTGCCATCTGATAAGTCAGAGGGACACGTGGAGAGACCCCACCCCATGGTCTCATCCACACTAAGCGGAGAGACCCAACTGTGAGCCGCTCTTGGTCTGGCCCCTCCTTCCAAGCCTGTCCGTTATGGGAAGCCCTGTACGGCATAGCCTTGGAGATCATCGGGACACGCAAGCCCCCCCACCACGACAAGGTGGCGGCCCCCGGGGGGGAACCTAACCTAACCTAACCTAACCTAACCTAACCTTTTTTTTTTTTTTTTTCCGGAGGGGAAAATGCATTACGCATACCACCCGGGCGCAGGGGGTACCCGAGTGGTTATGTGGGACTCCCGTCTAGGCTAATGAGACCCACGGTATACCCACTAAAAACCCCCCCATCTTCCGCCTCGCCGCCTTGTGACGGGGTTACGGGAACGCTTTCGCACACATCCGCGACCCCATCGGCGGCAGCCGCCCACAAGCGGCTCCATCGCGAAAGCCCGAAGGCCCTCCACGATGGGCGCACCAGATGGTAAGGTGCGCCTCCCTCCTCGGCCTCCACCAGTACTGTAGCAAACTCCCCCTGAGTCTGCTACTAGGAGGCCATGGATACCAGATGGCTGGTACCCAGTGGAGGATCAGGTCTGTGGTTCCTCCACCGACCACATCTCGGCCGCAGAGGATAGGGCAAGCGGCGCACCGTAATACCGACATGCCTCTTCCTCTGCGGCCCCACCAATGCCGTTTCGGCGGAACGGCCCCGCCAGCTCGCAGGGGGTAGGGAGAGTGGCGCACCGTAATACCAACACGCCTCTCCCCCTGCGATCCCTCCACGGCCGCAGAAGATAGGGAGAACGGCGCACCGTAATACCGGCACTCCTCTTCTTCTGCGGTCCCACCTCGGCGCGCGTCCGCAGCGGACTTATTCAGCCCGCTGGGAGCGCCCTCCTCGGGCCAGCCGGCAGCCCAAACAGGCCGGCCCTGGTTGCCTCTTGGCTTCACCGTGGGTGACCAGTCCACGGTTACTAAGCCCCCCCGCCACGACAAGGCGGGCAACCCCCGGGGGGGAACCTAACCTAACCTAACCTAACCTAACCTTTTTTTTTTTTTTTTTTTTTTTGTTGACGCTGGAAAATCCTCATGGATACCCGACAGGCGCGGGGGGGCGCTGTCGGGTTATGCCGGACTCTTACCGGCTAAAAACCAGCGGTGTTCCTCCTCACCGTCTTCCGGCGGAGCTGCGGGGACGCATTCGCACACTTCCGCTGCTCCGCCGACGGTTGCCCGGGACTCGGGCCCATCTTGTGGGGCGCCCAGCTGTGGCGCCACTCACCATTCAAGCTGGCGTGTCGGAACACGGGACACGCCAGCCGCCTCGGGGGTCTCCTCCAACTGGGCGATGGTACCCCCCGGTTCCACCGCCCGGAGACCCCGGTTATGGGGGAAGGCGGCGCTCGTGCGCCAGGCGCCTCCGCCCAACTCTCTTCCGGCGGATTGGGTTAGAAAGAGGGTCGTCCTCCCTCGCCCGCTCCGCCGCCTCTGTTCGCGCGAACCAGTCGCGCGGGCCATCGTGGCTACAGCTGGGGCGCGGGCGCCGGGCAGCCATCGCCATTCCCCCGCCACTCGGCCACTCGACCACTCGACCTACGGCGGCCACCGCGGCAGCACGCCAATCGCGATACTACATTGTACTCGATGCTACGTAGTAAATTCTTCTTATATACAGTCCGCTCTTATTATTTACCTAAGCCCTAGACCACCTTTGGGCACTAACATTTTTGGTCCTTCGTCCGTCAATTAAAAAGTGAAGCAGTAGCCCGAAAAGAAGAATTAATAATCGTTTTGAAGAGTATATCGGATCGGCGTTATTGGACTTCGTGCACATTGCCGCGTCATCTGCGCTGCGAGGTTGAAGTCATCTACACATCGTGGGAAGCGAGAAGAATTGGTTAAGGCGTCGTGAGTCGTTCCAATTAATTTCCCTTATTCTATCCAAAAATTTTTTCAAATCTATGCCAATTTGGTGCTCCAATTTTTTTACCTTTTTTTCGCCAATATTTAATCAAGTGCTATAAACATTTCCTCATAGTCTTGCACCATATCTATAATTGCTATTAGCACCCTTTTGTTCATTAATTACTTGCTTTGTGCGTTGCATTGTTATCTCGCACGCGTGGCGCGCGCGCCGGCCGTTTGACCGACGTAGCGTAGTGAAGGTCATTGCCCGAGCCGTGCATTCTTTCGTTGCGATTAGCAAAACATCTGGTATTTTTTCATTCATAATAAACTTTTTTCTCTTTCACGCATTCATTCAAGCTAATATTTAAGAATGGCTGAACTGAAACTCATTAAGAAACGCTCGTCATTGAAATCAAAGATCACTATATTCACGAACTATCTTTCCATACTTAATAGCTGCGCTTCCTTATCCAATTTACAACGTTTGGATTTGGAGGGACGTTTTAATAAATACGATGCCATATACGATGAATTCGATGAATTACAGACCGAGATTGAGATGTTATCGGAAGATCCAGACGAGGCGTATGCAGAGCGAGCCCAGTTCGAGGAGCAGTACTACGCTCAGGCAGCCCTGGCGCGCAGCCTGCTGGCCGACAACCAGCCTCGAGACGGTCCGGGTTCGATACCAGGCTCAGCATCAGGTGGGACAAGCAGAAATAATTTTGTACGATTACCTAAGATTGATTTGCCCCATTTTGATGGTAGCTATCAGTATTGGCTTGAGTTTAGAGATACTTTCATTTCATTAATTCATAAAAACGATTGTATCGATCCCATAAATAAATTTCACTATCTTCGTGCATCTTTGAAAGGTAGTGCCGCAATTGTCATTAAAAACATCAATTTTAGTGGTGAAAATTATCAAATCGCGTGGGATTTATTGTGCGAGCGATACAATAATAACCGCATACTCGTTCATAATCATGTACAGGCGTTGTTTAGCGTAGAACCGGTTCTTAAAGAATCGAGTAGATGCTTGCGTAATTTAATAGACGTAACAAATAAAAACATTAGAGCGTTAACTACATTAAATCAACCGACAAAGTATTGGGATACACTAATTATTTATATGATGTCTACCAAACTAGATATAACTACTAGCCGTCATTGGCAAGAATATCGCAATACTTTGACAGATGAGCCTTCTTTAAATCAATTTTCAACATTCATTACAAATAGAATTGAACTTTTAGAATCATTAGAAAATCATAATCATCAAATTCACAATCACAATCATAAAAATAAAGCCGAATTAAGCAGACCTAAAAGTTTTGTAATCGAATCAACATATTCATGCCCATTATGTTTTAAAAAGCATTTTCTATATACATGTGAAACATTTAGAAAGCTATCCATTGAGGATCGCCTTGAAAAAGCCAAAAACTTAAAGGTTTGCCTGAATTGCTTGCGTCCAGGTCATTTTCATCAAAAATGTAAATTGTCCCATTGCAAATATTGTAAATATAAGCATAACACGCTTTTGCACTTAGAATCGAATCAAAACCCCATTTCAAACTCCATCATCACCCCGTCTTCATCTTCATCTCATGATAATGTTGTTTTATCATCCAATGCTGTGCAGCCTACTGTGTTTTCCGTCTTACTTTCCACAGCTCTGGTGCAAGTCGTGGACAACATGGGTAAGAAGACCACGGCCAGGGTCTTATTGGATAACGGAAGTACAACCAATTTTATTACTGCCAGCTTATGCAACTCGCTAGGGTTGTCAAAAGGGGAGGCGAGCTCTACGGTGACAGGTATCAATAATCAGACCTCTTATAGTGCACAGTCTTGTAATCTCACAATTGAGTCTTTCTGCCGTGACTATAGGGTTAATATAGAATGTCTAGTTTTACCTGAAATAACCAAGCTTTTGCCGTCGCGTTTAATAAACAAAAATAGTATTCATATTCCTAAGGGTTTACAACTAGCTGACCCGTCTTATAATATTCCATCGGCTATTGATATTTTGATAGGGGCAGACTTATTCTGGTCCCTCTTAGAAAATAATGTCATCGACTTAGGTAAAAATCAACCAAAATTATGCGAAACCAAATTAGGGTGGATTGTGTCAGGCAATATTGGGCATAATTCATTTCTATCTTCTTCACACAATTGTAATTATACACAAGGTTCTACCAATTCTGATCTAACGAGGTTTTGGGAATTAGACACCATCTCGCCTTCACATTCTCTTTCACCTGAAGAGAAGGCGTGTGAAGACAGTTTTTATGCCAATACTGTCCGTCAGGATGATGGTCGTTTCGTGGTCACAATGCCTTTCAAACATGATCCCAGTTTGTTACGGGATTCGTTCGAAATGGCTAAGCGACGTTTTTTCTCGTTGGAACGACGTCGACAACGTAATCCTGAATTAAATGACGGTTACGTAGCCTTTATGCGTGAGTACGAACATCTAGGACACATGACAGAGGACACTACATCTGGTGTTTTGGAAAACAATCAAATAAATCATTTTTTATGTCAACATTGTGTCCTACGTACTTCTAGCACAAGCACGAAGTTACGTACAGTATTCGACGCGTCCGCGACCACTACCTCGGGTGTATCTCTTAACGACCTTCAAATGGTAGGCCCTGTCGTACAAGATGATCTTCTGTCTATATTAATACGTTTTAGACAACATAAAATAGTAGTCACAGCAGACATCGAAAAAATGTATAGGTCTATTAACCTCAACCCTAATCAACAATCGTTACAGCGTATTGTTTTTCGTGCGGATCCGAAGCAAAAGCTTAAAACTTACACTTTACGAACACTTACCTACGGCACTGCGTCAGCTCCATACTTGGCCACTAAGTGTTTAGTAAGCTTAGGGTCTAGTACATCTAATCAAGAAGTCAAGCGGTGCATCGAACATGACTTCTATGTAGACGATTTTTTAAGTGGTTCGTCTACAATTGCGAATACATTAGATATCTGTCGGCAAGTAAAATCTATTTTATCATCAGCTCAATTTAATTTACGAAAATGGCGGTCAAATTCGTCTCAGATTGTGTCAGAATTAGATAAATCTTCAAGTAGCGCTAGTCAAAATCTAGATCTAAATAATGACGGCGATAATAGTTCATGTAAAACTCTAGGGTTGTACTGGTTTTCAGATTCAGATACTTTATCATTTTATATTAATATCGATCAAACATGTAAAATTACTAAACGGTACATTTTATCAGTAATTAGTAAAATTTTCGATCCGTTAGGCCTCCTAGGCCCTTGCGTTGTCGAAGCAAAGTGTATACTACAAAGAGTTTGGATTGAAAAATATGATTATGACACGGAAGTTTCACAATCTATTCAAAAGGCTTGGTATTCCTTTGCAAATAAACTTACATATTTAAATAGCCTTAAAATACCTCGCTGGGTTCTGTGTGATAATTCATCATCGTACGAAATCCATGTATTTACTGACGCATGCGATAAGGCCTACGGAGCATGCCTATACATTCGGTCACTAAATCATTCAGATAATACACACACTCAATTAGTTGCATCTAAAAGTCGTGTAGCACCTATTAAACCTACAACCATTCCGCGTCTAGAGCTTTGCGGTGCTTTGTTAGGTTCAAGATTGTGCACTAAAGTTTTAGAATCATTAACATTAAATATTTCAAAATGCTACTTTTGGTGTGATTCTACCATTGTGTTGGGTTGGTTGTCTTCACCTTCCAATCAACTCAAACCATTTGTACGCAATCGTGTCAATGAGATTCAAGAGAGTACCAGTGGTCACACGTGGAGCTACGTCCCTTCTAAAGACAACCCGGCAGATCTCGTTTCCCGGGGGCTCAAAGGTGATCAAATCAGTAGTTCTAATTTGTGGTGGCATGGCCCCAAATTCCTTTCATTGGATATTAGTCAATGGCCCAAAATGCCCACTAACTACGAGAAACGTGACCTACCAGAAACGACGGCTGATTATTGTTCTAATTTATGTAATCAATCAAGCGCAATCTGCAATCAATCAAATGTAATATGTAATCAATCTAATAATAAAATATCAATAATACAAAATCTAATTAACAAATATTCAAACTATAACTATTTACAAAGAGTGATCGCCTATGTACAAAGATTCATTCATAATTGTTCAATTAAAAATAAAAATAAACAATCAAATAAATTTTCGGGTCCATTATCTGTACAAGAACTAAATAATGCATCTATTCTTATTTTACAGCACTCTCAAATCCAAATGTTTCCCGAGGAGTTTGCTCTTCTATCAGCCGGTAAACCCCTACCTCGAAAAAACAGATTAATTTCATTATCCCCATTTTTATACGTTAATAAAATCATTCGTGTGGGCGGCAGGCTTGATAATTCCCCTTATGATTACGACACAAAGCATCCTATACTATTATGTAACAAGCACATATTAACAAAACGTATATTCGAAACACAACATATTAAATTATTACACGCAGGTCCTCAACTACTTTTGGCAAATATTCGGCAAAATTATTGGCCTCTTAAAGGTAAAAGTATTGCTAAATCTACTGTTAATAAATGTTTAAAATGTTACAGGTTTCGAGCTAAAAATATTCAACCTTTAATGGGTCAATTACCGTGTAACAGAACAAATTTAGAATATCCATTTTTGCATTGTAGTGTTGACTACGCCGGGCCAATACTGATTGCGGACCGGAAGGGTCGTGGCTGTAAGCTCTTAAAATCGTACATTAGTATTTTCGTTTGTCAAGCCGTTAAAGCCGTTCATATCGAGCTCGTATCGGACTTAACTGCAGAAGCCTACATGGCCGCTCTTAACCGTTTCATAGCGCGTCGCGGTAAACCTCGTAGCATAACGTCCGATAACGGGACTAACTTTGTAGGAGCGTCTAATGAAATCTATCGTTTCTTACAGGAATCCAATATTGCATCTGATGTAGCTCAGGAGGGTATCGCCTTTAGTTTCGTTCCTGCCTATTCACCGCACTTTAACGGTATCGCTGAGGCTGCCGTTAAATCAACTAAGTACCATCTAAAAAGGTTACTCCAATTAACTCATTTTACGTTCGAGGAAATGTGTACGTGCTTGACTCAAATAGAGGCTATTCTAAATTCTCGTCCTCTTACCCCACTTTCCTCTGATCCATTAGATTTTACAGCCCTTACTCCTTCCCACTTTTTAATTGGTCGATCACTGACGTCTATACCACATCCACCCGTCGCTGATGTCGAAATTACCCGGCTCCAACGTTATCAGCGAATAGAGAGTATAAAACAACATTTCTGGAAACGCTTTAACGCCGAATATGTCTCTCTACTCCAGCAGAAGACGAAGTGGACGACGACTTCGAGCGACTTGGCCTTGGGCGCGCTCGTACTGGTGAAGGACAAGGCGCTCCCTTCGCTGTTGTGGTGCTTGGGGCGCGTCGTCGCGGTCCACCCCGGCAGCGACGGCATCACTCGCGTCGTCGACGTGAAGACGAAGCGAGGCACCATCCGACGGGGCTTCAATAACATCTGCCCTCTACCATCGTGTTGAAGACTACATGCTTCAAGGGCGGGAGTATGTTCGCGCGAACCAGTCGCGCGGGCCATCGTGGCTACAGCTGGGGCGCGGGCGCCGGGCAGCCATCGCCATTCCCCCGCCACTCGGCCACTCGACCACTCGACCTACGGCGGCCACCGCGGCAGCACGCCAATCGCGATACTACATTGTACTCGATGCTACGTAGTAAATTCTTCTTATATACAGTCCGCTCTTATTATTTACCTAAGCCCTAGACCACCTTTGGGCACTAACAGCCTCCTTTTGCGCCATGACGCACTCACAAAACTGGAGCACCGCCTTCCACGCTCTGTCGCTGCCGACCATGGCTCTCACGACGCCCGGCAGCGACAGGTCGTCCCCGATAACCGCCGCGAGGCTCGCCCGCGGCTCCGCCCACTCCGGGCACTCCGCCAGCGTGTGCTCCGCTGTGTCCTCCGGACACCCACAAGCGTGGCACACGCTGGTCGGCTCTCGACCCGCCACGCTGCACAGGTACCTGCCGAAGCAACCGTGCCCCGTCAGGACCTGCACAGCGCGGAAGGTGAGGGCCCCGTGTCGGCGATCGACCCACCTTTCCAGGACGGGCCGAATCGCCTCCACCGTTCTTCTGCCGGCGGTCGGCTCCGCCAGCCTTTCCTTCCATTTCCGGAGGAGGACCTGGCGGTCGAGTCGCCCCTGCCGCCCAGCCTCCTCCGGCTCTGGATCCGCCAAATCGGCTCGTGCCGCTGCGCTGCGGCGCCAGTACGCTGCCGAGAGCACCTCCGCGTCCAGGTCCCACGGTGGGGTCCCTGCCAGGACGCATGCCGCCTCGCACGAGATGGTGCGATATCCTCTCACCACCCTGATCGCCATGACCCGTTGCGCTTGGCGCAGGAGGGTCCTGTTCTGGGCGATCAGGGTGTCCGCCCAGATCGGGGCCCCGTAGAGGGCCATCGACCGCACCACCCCGGCGTACAGCCGCCGGCATGCGACCGACGGTCCGCCCAGGTTCGGCAGCAGCCAGCTCAGCGCTCCGGCCGCGCGCAACAACCTGGGGACCAACCGTCGGAAGTGCTCTCGGAAGTTCCACCGACTGTCGAGGACGACGCCCAGGTACCGCATCGTCGACTCGACAGCGATGGAGACGCCGCCGACCACCAGCCGGGATCCTGCGGGAGGGGCGCGTCGGGCTCCGTGGAAACACAGAGCCTCCGACTTCTCCAGCGCCACCTCCAGCCCCAGCCGGCGGATTCGGGCCACCACTTGGGCCACTCCGGCCGTCGCCAATAGGGCCGCCTCCCGGTACGTGGCGCCGCGGGACGTGACGAGGGTGTCGTCGGCGTAACAAGTTACGTCGACCCCCCGCAGATTAGCGCCCCGCAGCACCCAGTCGTAGCCGATGTTCCACAGCAACGGCCCAAGAACCGAACCCTGTGGAACACCGCACGTCATGACCCGGCGGCCCCACCCGTCGCGCGTCGGGTACACCACTTCCCTCACGGAGAAGTAGTCGGTGAGGAGACGACGCAGGTAGTCGGGCACGCGATGATAGCCCAGCGCCGCCTCGATACAGCCCCAGGGGAGGGTGTTAAAGGCAAGACGACCTTTCCCCGTGACACCGCCTCCTCCGAGAGGTCCCTCACACGCGCGATGGCGTCGACCGTCGAGCGGCCTCGGCGGAAGCCGAACTGCCGGTCGCTCAGCCCCGGCCCGACCCGTTCGAGGTGCCCGACGAGGCGCGCGGAAATAATCCGCTCGAAGAGCTTGCTCACCTCGTCGAGTAACACTATGGGCCGGTATGCCGACGGCGAATCTGCCGGGCGACCCTCCTTGCGCAGTAGCACGAGCCTGCCGACCTTCCACTTCCTCGGAAAGTGGCCACGCCGCATACAGGCGTCGAAGAGCTCGACGACCCTAGGCCCGAGGGCCTCCAGGGCTAGCGCCCACACCCTACCGGGTACCCCGTCGGGGCCCGGTGCTGTGCTCTTGGCGCGGAGCCGCTCCACCGCAGCCTCCAGCTCCGCCCGAGACACCTCGGGCACCGGGGCGCTCGAGCTCTCCGACGATGCAGCCGCCACGGGCGGCGGCGCCGAGTCGGCCCTCTCTGGGAAGAGAGTGGCAACGACGTTCTCCACCACCTCTGGTTGGAGACTCTGGGTCAGCGGAGGGGCCCAGGGGCGCAGCTTGCCACGCACCGTCTTGTACGGGCGCCCCCAGGGATCCCTATTCAGGGTCTCCAACCACTCTCCCCACGACTCGGCCTTTGCCTCCCGTATGGCGATCTGCAGAGAGACGCATCTCTCCCTGTACGCGGCGTAGAGGCGGCTTTCCTCGGCGTCCAACCGCCTTCGCCGCCTTCTGTAATGGGTGTACTGGCGTCTGGCCGCTACGCACGCTTCGCGAAGCCGGCGCAGGTCCGCCGACCACCAGTACACCCATCTGCGGGGCGGGAGCGGTCTGGCGCGCGACATACCGGCGTCGCACACCTGCGCCATCGACTCGCTCAACCGCTCCGCTCGCCCGTCCACGTCGGCCGCCGGGCCCTCCGGCGCCGGTAGCCAAGCCTGGACGATGGACGCCTCGATGATGACGTCACCGTCCATGGTCTTGAGGGCCCAGCGCGGTCCGTCCCCACGCGGGGGCCGGCTCTGGGGAGCTCCAGGGTTGGCGGCGACCTCGTACCGGATATACCGGTGGTCCGAGAGCGTCTCCGCCTCCCCGAGCACCCTCCAGTTTCGGACACGGCGCGCAAGACACGGGGTCGCGAACGTTAGGTCCACGATGGAACCCCCGTTGTGCCGCACGCACGTGTCTACCGACCCCCGGTTTAGAAGAACTAAGCCCGACGTGGCAGCCCACTCCTCCAGTACCTCGCCCCGCGCATCGGTGGCCGGGGAACCCCAAGCCGTCGACTTGGCGTTGAAGTCCCCGGCGACCAGCACCGGGATTGGGTGACTCTGGCCGACCAGAGCACCGACCTCGAGCAGGAATTGCTCGAATGCGGCCAGGCTCCGGTTCGGCGAGAAGTACACGCCGACGATCGTCACGCCCATAAGGGTGACCGCGACGCATCCGTGGCCCTTCGCTGATTTGTCGAAGGGCGGGGAGCCGGCGGCCGTCTGCGCGACGATCGCCACCGTGTCCTCCCGGTCACCAACCCAGTTGTCCCTGGCGGGGACGAGGTAAGGCTCCGCCACCACCGCCGCCTGGATCGACCACTCGGCCAGGCTCTGGTACAAAAGGTCCTGAGCTCTGGCCGAGTGGTTGAGGTTCGCCTGGAGGAGAGACATGGCCATACTTAATCTACGACCATGTCTGCGACCCTCTCGGCGCGCTCCGCGTCAGCGGCGGACGGGCGGGCCGGCCGGGGGTGGGCTGTTGGGCCTTTCCCGGCGGGCTTCTTCTTCTTTTTCTTCTTGCCGGCGGACTTGGCGGGGGCGGAAGCGGCACATGCTCCGCTACCCGCTCTATGGTCCGCCGGCTTCTGCTTCGCCTCGCACAGCGGGCAGCGTGGGGCTGCGGAACAGCCAGCCGCCTTGTGGCCCGGTTGACCGCAGCGATAGCAGACATCGCTGCGGTCCACCTCGGCGGTGCATTTACTCCGAACGTGCCCCGAATCGAGGCACCGGTAGCACCGCAGGGGTCTGGCCTCAAGGAGGCTGACCCGGGCCGACACCCACCCCACCAGTAGCCGCCCGCTGGAGGCGACCTTTTTTGCAGCCGAAACCGGGCAGCGCACCCAAGCCGTGCCGGGGCTGTCGGCGGAGAAGCGGCGGATCTCCCCGCACTTCACCTGCTCGGGGGGGCATTCCCCGTAGCGGGCCACCGCGGCCGCCACCTCCTCCGGGGACACCGCGTCATCCAGCTCGCTGATGCGCAGGTCTGCGCACTTCACGGGTCTGGAGACGCGGACCAGGTCCGCGGGAAGGACCTCCCGCAGTTTGCCCGCCAGCAGGTCCGCCTTCTCACCGCTGTCAGCCCCGGGGATCTCGAGCATCCGGGCCCCCGTTACGGCGGTGCGGAATCGGAGACCCTTCAGGCCTAAGCCTTCCAGGTCGATCCTCCGCTTCGCGCCGTCGAGCACATCCTTATAGGACAGCTCCTTACCCTCGACCGTGGCGCCCGGCTGGATTGTGATGGCCACCGCAGCCGAGCGCGGGGCGCGAAGCTTCGCCGCCGAGTTCTTCTTGGGCGGGGGCTTGTCCGCCGGTGCGCTACCCTTCTTCTTCCCCCGCTTGCCCCGCTTGCCCCGCTTGGCGGCCTCAGTCCACTGCTGGGACACGGCCGTCGTCGGGGGCTTCGGAGCGCCAGGCGTCGGCGCTGCCACCTCCGAGTACGCCTTGGAAGGCGCTTTCCCTTTCTGGGTCTTCTTCACGGCCGCGGGAGCGGGAGCGGGAGACGCAGCCTCAACCCTCGCCCTGTCGGCGGCCAAAGGCGGCCGGAGGGGCGGCTCGGGAGCGGGAGGCGCAGCTTTAGCCCTCGCCCTGTCGGCGGCCAAAGGCGGCCGGAGGCGTGGCTCGGGGGGGAGCCGCATCGCGAGCGCCTCGAGCTTTGCGTCCATCATGGTCCCCACTTCCACCACGATAGAACGCCTCAGCGAGTCGTCGCGATCGACTCCGCTCGGCTCGGCAGGCCTGACGAGGCTCGCCCGCAATTCCGCTATCTCCTTGCGGAGTTCGGCGACCTCGCTTTGCAGGCGAGCGTTGGCCCTTTCGAGCCGAGCCGTCTCGTCCGTAGCGGACCGCTCTGCCAGCTCCGCTACGACCCCCATCAAGCTTGTAGAGGCCTCCTTGAGGTCCCTCACCATCGTGCCCTTTAGGTTGCGCGATTTTGTCGCAACAGCCTGGATGAGGCGCACGCTGTCCTCCGCCTTTTTGCGAAGCTCCAGTGTCGAGGGTCCGTCTTCGCCGCGTGACAGCGACGACGAGGCGGACAGACACCTCGACCGAGAGGGGGATCGAGATCGGACGTCTCGGGCCATCTCAGACACAGATTCAGGTGCAAGCCTTGGGCGCCCCCAGGGATCCCTATTCAGGGTCTCCAACCACTCTCCCCACGACTCGGCCTTTGCCTCCCGTATGGCGATCTGCAGAGAGATGCATCTCTCCCTGTACGCGGCGTAGAGGCGGCTTTCCTCGGCGTCCACCCGCCTTCGCCGCCTTCTGTAATGGGTGTACTGGCGTCTGGCCGCTACGCACGCTTCGCGAAGCCGGCGCAGGTCCGCCGACCACCAGTACACCCATCTGCGGGGCGGGAGCGGTCTGGCGCGCGACATACCGGCGTCGCACACCTGCGCCATCGACTCGCTCAACCGCTCCGCTCGCCCGTCCACGTCGGCCGCCGGGCCCTCCGGCGCCGGTAGCCAAGCCTGGACGATGGACGCCTCGATGATGACGTCACCGTCCATGGTCTTGAGGGCCCAGCGCGGTCCGTCCCCACGCGGGGGCCGGCTCTGGGGAGCTCCAGGGTTGGCGGCGACCTCGTACCGGATATACCGGTGGTCCGAGAGCGTCTCCGCCTCCGAGCAGGAATTGCTCGAATGCGGCCAGGCTCCGGTTCGGCGAGAAGTACACGCCGACGATCGTCACGCCCATAAGGGTGACCGCGACGCATGCAAACCACATGGGTTTATTCCACCCTGGTCCCATCCACCGTGCCCTCTGCTAAAGCAGAGGGACACGTGGAGAGACCCCACCACATGGTCTCATCCGCATTATCCTCCGCTTGAGCAGAGGGATACGTGGAGAGACCCCACCACGTGGTCTCATCCGCAGTGCCCTCTGCCTGAGCAGAGGGGCACGTGGAGAGACACCGACTTGTGGTAATTTTTTAGAGAGGTTTTCTTCCTCGCGGCCCCCACCGAAGTGGCAGCCCTCACCCCTGACGCCTACGGGTCAGGGAGCGAGTTGGCCGACGGTGGCCTAGGCCATGCTGCCGTGACCGACAGCCCGTCGCCCCCGCGTTTGGGTGAGTAAACCTCAAGGGTTTTTTCCCACCCTGGTCTCATCCACAGTGCCATCTGATAAGTCAGAGGGACACGTGGAGAGACCCCACCCCATGGTCTCATCCACACTAAGCGGAGAGACCCAACTGTGAGCCGCTCTTGGTCTGGCCCCTCCTTCCAAGCCTGTTTTTTTTTTTTTTTTTTTTTTTTTTTTTTTTTTTTTTTTATCGCTGGGAAAAATGCATTACGCATCCCCATCCGGACGGGAAGGGTATGTGAGACTCCCGGGGATAACTCCCGGTATACCCACTAAACGACCCAGCGGCACTCCCGCATCGCCTTTGGTGGCGGGGATCTGGGAATCGGCATAGCCTTTGCTTCCAGTTCCCCGCCGGCGTTTGCCCGCCTTACAGCGGCGGGCCCTTCACGCCCCTCCTACACACAGGAAGGGGCTCGAGGATGACTGTGAGTGCTCAGTCATCCTCGTTCGTCTGGGTGATAAGCGGTGCAATGCAGGCGAGGGCGCCCCCGCGCCTGTCACCCGCTGCTCATCACCGGGAGGAGAGAGGGTGGTCGACCACCCGCCTTCTCCTGCCTCTCCTCCGGCGGAGAAGCGGCGCGAGAGGATCGTTCTCCCGCGCGCGCTCCGCCTCCTCCTTCTGTGACATTACGTCTTCACAGAAGGAGGCGACCGCCACCCACGCCTCTTCGCTCCCCAACATCGCACTTACCACGGCGGGAAGCGAGAGGTCCGGCCCGATCGTCGCAACAAGACTGCGGCGCCGCTCGGCCCACGACGGGCACACCTCGAGGGTGTGCTGTGCCGTGTCCTCCGCCGCGCCACAGTCATGGCACGACGGGCTTTCCTCCCTCCCGATCCGGTGAAGGTACGACCCGAAACAGCCGTGCCCGGACAGCACCTGCACCAACCGGAAGGTGAGGAAACCATGCGGTCTTTCGAGCCAATCCTGCAGGACCGGCCCGAGCGCATCGAGGGTTCGACGGCCGAAAACTGCGGAGGCAAGATCCGCCATCCAATGACGGACGACGGCATCCCTCGCCTCCTGCCGAACAACCTCACATACTTCAGGAGCAGGGCGCTCCCCGAGTGCTCTTCGCCCCGCCCTCCATTCGTAGACTCTGGCTAGCACCCATGCCTCGAGCTCCCAAGGAGGGGTGCCAGCCAGAGCGCACGCTGCTGCGAAGCTTACCGAGCGGTAAGCCCGCACCACTCTTTGCGCAATGGCCCTCTGGGGCGACCGCAAGGCTGTAGCATTCTCCCTTCTTTGAAGGGAGTCTGCCCAGATAGGCGCCCCGTACAGGGCCATGCTCTTCAGGATGCCGGCGTACAGCCGCCGGCATCGCCCGCCTGGCCCTCCCATGTTAGGCATCAGCCATGAGAGGGCCCCCGCTGCCTTCAGCAGCCGTGACGACAGTCCGCTGAAGTGTGGGCTGAAGCGCCACCTGCCATCGAGCGTTAGACCCAGATATTTCATCTGGGTCTTTACCTCAATTCTGACGCCCTCTACAAAGATGTGGGCGTCAGGCGGACGGCGCTGCCGAGGCCCGTGGAAGAAAACGGCCTCGGTCTTATGCAACGCCACCCTCAATCCAAGGCGGCGGATCCTGTTAGCGACTAACGATCCGCCCGCCGAGGCCAGACAGGCCGCCTCCCCAAAATTCCCTCCTCGGGCAGTGAGGAGAGTGTCATCCGCGTAGCAGATGACACTCGTGCCACGGAGGAGGGTCCCACGCAAAAGCCAGTCGAACCCGATGTCCCACAGGAGAGGTCCTAGGACTGACCCCTGCGGAACACCGGATTCCACTGGGTATCGCCGGACCTGGCCAGCTTTATCCACTACGAGGACCGCTCTGTCCTCCAAGTAACTGGCCAGGAGGTCCCTCATATATTGAGGCACTCCGTGAAACCGGAGTGCCTTGAGGACGGTCGCATGGGGAAGGGTGTTGAAGGCGTTGGCTATGTCGAATGACACAGCCAACACTCCGTCCCCAGCATCCATCGCCTCCTTCACCACACCCTTTAATAGGGCGAGGGCGTCTATTGTCGAACGCTCAGCTCGAAAACCAAACTGAGCGTCCGACAGATCCGGCCCAACCACCCGCAGGTGGTCTTTAAGGCGGGTGGCGATGATCCCCTCGAACATCTTACCGACCTCATCGAGCAGAACGATGGGTCGGTATGCCGAGGGAGAGTCCGCCGGGCGTCCTTCTTTTCGGAGGAGGCATAAACGCCCCTCCTTCCACGGTTTCGGAAACCTTCTCGACGCGAAACACGCGTCAAAGAGGTTCCGAAACCTCCTTTCCATTTCGGTGGCGGCTATTGCCACCACCCTTGCTGGGACGCCGTCTGGCCCTGGGGCCGTCTTTTTAGCACGAAGGCGAAGCACCGCCGTGCGAACCTCGGCCCCAGTGAGAGAAGGGGCCTCCTGGTCCTCCTCTTCCTCCTGAACCGCACCCTGCGGAGGGTCCATTTCTGGTGGGGTGAAAGCGTCGGCCCTGCCTGGAAACAGGGACCGTACAACCCCATCCAGCACTGCCGGCTCGAGGGTCTCCGATACGGGGGGGCCGAAGGGACGCAGTTTGTTCCGCGCCACCTTATATGGCCTCCCGAAAGGATCTTCGTCGAGGCCCTCCAGCAGCTCAGCCTGCGCCGAGTCCTGAGCGGTGAGCATCCGCTTTCTGAGGACCTGCTTTGCCTCCACGTATAGGTCGTAAAGGCGCTCCTCATTCGCCCGGTCGCGTATCCGCCGCCGCCGACTTCGAGCGTACTCCCTTCGAGCCGCCACGCAGGCATTTCGAAGCTCCGCCAACTCCTCCGACCACCAATAGACGGCGCGTCGGGGAGGCGGACGACGAGACCGAGGCATGCTTGAATTGCATACCGCGGTCAACGACTCCCTCAGCTGTGCCGCGGCGGTGTCTACGTCCACGACATTTACGTCAGGCGAAAGCCAGTCCTGGACGAAAGCCGCCTCCCTCGCTGCCTCCCTGTCCAGGTGGACGAAGGCCCACCGAGGAAACGGAGATGAAACCGGAGTGCCTTGAGGACGGTCGCATGGGGAAGGGTGTTGAAGGCGTTGGCTATGTCGAATGACACAGCCAACACTCCGTCCCCAGCATCCATCGCCTCCTTCACCACACCCTTTAATAGGGCGAGGGCGTCTATTGTCGAACGCTCAGCTCGTAAACCAAACTGAGCGTCCGACAGATCCGGCCCAACCACCCGCAGGTGGTCTTTAAGGCGGGTGGCGATGATCCCCTCGAACATCTTACCGACCTCATCGAGCAGAACGATGGGTCGGTATGCCGAGGGAGAGTCCGCCGGGCGTCCTTCTTTTCGGAGGAGGCATAAACGCCCCTCCTTCCACGGTTTCGGAAACCTTCTCGACGCGAAACACGCGTCAAAGAGGTTCCGAAACCTCCTTTCCATTTCGGTGGCGGCTATTGCCACCACCCTTGCTGGGACGCCGTCTGGCCCTGGGGCCGTCTTTTTAGCACGAAGGCGAAGCACCGCCATGCGAACCTCGGCCCCAGTGAGAGAAGGGGCCTCCTGGTCCTCCTCTTCCTCCTGAACCGCACCCTGCGGAGGGTCCATTTCTGGTGGGGTGAAAGCGTCGGCCCTGCCTGGAAACAGGGACCGTACAACCCCATCCAGCACTGCCGGCTCGAGGGTCTCCGATACGGGGGGGCCGAAGGGACGCAGTTTGTTCCGCGCCACCTTATATGGCCTCCCGAAAGGATCTTCGTCGAGGCCCTCCAGCAGCTCAGCCTACGCCGAGTCCTGAGCGGTGAGCATCCGCTTTCTGAGGACCTGCTTTGCCTCCACGTATAGGTCGTAAAGGCGCTCCTCATTCGCCCGGTCGCGTATCCGCCGCCGCCGACTTCGAGCGTACTCCCTTCGAGCCGCCACGCAGGCATTTCGAAGCTCCGCCAACTCCTCCGACCACCAATAGACGGCGCGTCGGGGAGGCGGACGACGAGACCGAGGCATGCTTGAATTGCATACCGCGGTCAACGACTCCCTCAGCTGTGCCGCGGCGGTGTCTACGTCCACGACATTTACGTCAGGCGAAAGCCAGTCCTGGACGAAAGCCGCCTCCCTCGCTGCCTCCCTGTCCAGGTGGACGAAGGCCCACCGAGGAAACGGAGATTGGCCCGGAGGAGCCGTTCTCTGGGGACTTTGGGTGGAGATCTCGAACCGCACGTAGCGGTGGTCCGAGAAAGTCTCCACCATGTCCACCCGCCAGTTTTTCACACGCGTGGCTAGCGCGGGTGAGGCAAAAGTGACGTCCACAATTGACCCACCCCACCGCCGCGCGCACGTATGGACCTCCCCTCTATTTAGAAGGGAGAGCCCAGATGAGGCCGCCCACAACTCGAGCGCCCGCCCGCGTGCGTCGGTGGCTGGGTTACCCCAAACCACCGATTTGGCGTTCAGATCTCCCAGGACGGAGACCTGACGCAGCGCCACCCTTGAAACCACTGCGGTGAGGACTCCAAGAAAGTCCTCAAAGTCCGAAAGTGGTCGGTTTGGGGAGAAATAGACCCCGACAAAAGCTATGTCTCCCCACGCGGCGGCCACGTATCCCGGTCCCCTCTCTAAAAGCGAGAGGGGAGGGGAGTCCGCGGAAGACCGCGCCACAAGCGCCACCAAGCCGTCCCTATCCCCTAGCCAGCGGCCAGGGACAGAGTACGGCTCGGCGACAACCGCAACATCCACCAACCACTCAGCCATGGCCTGTACCAGCAGGTCCTGGGCCGCTCTGCAATGGTTGGTGTTTGCCTGTAAAATGCGATGGACCACTTTCATCATTGGTCCATCGCATTGCCCTCTTCGGCCTGTTGCGAAGCCTCGACAGCCTCAACAGTGGCAGTGGCAGCAGCAGGACGGATTGGCGCCTGCGCTTGTCCCTTCTTTGGAGGAGGATTGCATTTCCTCCCCCCCATTACGTGGCCGGCTGGACGGCCACTGGCAGAGCACACCGCGCAGCGCGGCGTGGCAACACCGCACTCTGACGCCTTGTGCCCCGCTTCCCCGCAGCGGCAGCAGAGCTCCGACCTGTCCACTTGGGATGGACACAGAGCTCTGGTGTGTCCTATTCCGAAGCACCTGAAACAGCGGAAAGGCCGGTCATCAAGTGCTCGGACCACAGCCACACAAAACCCTACGGGGAGCCGCCTCTTGGCCAGTACGGCCTTTGCCGCGACGACCGGGCACTCCAGGCGAATAGCACCCAGACCACCGCGACCAGGCTTGATAGCCCCGCCCTGTATTGCTGCCGCGTCGCAGCCTCCTGTGGTGGCAACTGCCGCCACCACCTCCTCTTTTGTGACCGAGTCGTCGAGATCGGTCACCTCCAATGTCGCGGTCTTTGTTGGCCTGGCAACTTTGGCCGCGTCCGCTATGACCTCTTGTAACTTACTTGCGAAGAGGTCTGCATTGGCGCCGCCCTGAGCCCCCGGAAACTCGAAGAGTCGAGCTCCAGTTTGGGTCCGGCGGCACGTCACCAGGCCAATACCCAACGTGGCTGGGTTAGCGTTCGTACGAGCCCGTTTCAGAACGGATTCGTACGTCTCGCCCTTCTCCACGGCTTCCGGAGTGAGCGTCACTACGACGGCCGCGGTTTTGGGAGGAACAAGTTTCCTCCCACTCGGCTTGGGGGCTGTTTTCTCCCCCTTGCTCTTCCCCTTTCCTTTGCTCGTCTCTTTGGGCGAGCCGGAGGGGACATTGGCAGGGGCAACAGGCAGCACTGCCTTTTTAGCGCCTTTCTTCTTCCTCCTAACCACCTCAGTCCACTCGTTGGACGGAGTGCTGGAGGGAAGAAAGGCGTCTTCTCTCTGGGACGAGACTGCCGCCACCTCAGTCGTAGCCGGCGGAGTCACCGTCTTTTTCCCCTTCCCTTTGCCCTTTGCGGGTTTAGGGGTCGGGGGAGGAGCCATCACGGCCGAGGCAGGGGCAGAGGTAGGAGTAGTCCTGTCCGCTGCCAACGGCGGCCTGACGCGCTTTTCAGGCAGGAGCCTGTCCTCAATGCCCGCGATGCAGGCCCGCGTGAAAGCTCTCTCCTCCATCACCACCTTGCGGATGGTTTCCTCAAGGTTGGAGGAGGAGAGATCTACAGACATTGCAGCAGGCGGGGCCTGGACAGGCCGCCCCATAGCTTCAGCGAGCTTCGTGTGAAGCTCGCTGACCTCCTTTGTTAGGCAGTCCACCTTCTTTTGGAGCTGCCTTACCTCATCGGTGGTTGTGCGCTGTACCAACTCACCGATGATGCCACGAAGACTGGCAGCCCGGCACTTGAGGGCCTTTTGGAAGGTCCCCTTCAAATTCGAAGACTTTGAGGCGACCCTGACAATCTCCTCTTGGTCCTCTTCGGCCATCTTTACTAATTCCGCTAAGGAGTGATCCGCGTACGAGACGCTTGACGTACCGTAGTCCGCCTTGGCTCTGCGCGCGCGTGCCTGTGCCTCCTTAGCGGCAACCTGCTCTTCCAACTCCTGTTGGATTCGTGTCCTGTTCGCCACGTTTAGCTGAAGTTGGGCGTCCAGCAGACCTACGTCGTGGCTAGTGCTAGCCACGGCGGGGTTAGTAGGCTTTTTAGCCTTGTCCTTCTTTTTTTGTTTACTTTTGGCTGAATCCGAAGAGCCCTCCGAACCCTGCCTCAAGTAAGCCCGCTTTTTCGCCTGTCGGTGACAGCTGACAAAGTGCTGAATTTCTACAGAGAACACATACCTAAAGCCGCTGAAATTCAAGCACCACTTCACGCCTATCTTCACAACACGAAGAAAAAAGATAAAACATCAATCGAATGGTACGATGAAGCCACGAAGGCATTTGAAGCTTGTAAAGTTGCGATACAAAATGCAGCTTTACTCGCTCACCCATCACACGAGGCAACCCTTGCTATCTTCAGCGACGCGTCCGATACCTCAGCAGGAGCTGTACTGCAACAATACATCAATGGAAAATGGCAACCACTTGGTTATTTTTCGAAGAAGTTCTCCGATACTCAACGTAACTACAGTACATTCGACAGAGAGCTACTCGCTATCTACATGGCTATCAAGCACTTCAGAAAAACGTTCGAGGGTCGAAGCCTGATCGTTTTTACCGACCACAAGCCATTAACATATGTACTTCAGAAGAAACCATCACTATCGGAAACGCCACGACGAGCAAGACAACTCATATTCATAAGTGAGTTTACGACCGACATCCGTCACATTAGTGGGAAGGACAACATAGTCGCCGACGCACTCAGTTGCATACCAATCGACAGTGTAACGTGCCCTACATCAATCGACTATCACAAGATCGCCGAAGCGCAAGACAGAGATAGCGATAACATCAAGAATTTATCGAAGCAAAGTAACTTATCCATCAAGCAAGTTACAATGCCAACGACGCATCTACCTATTTTCTGTGAAGCCTCAACGTCAACCATGCGACCATACCTACCAGAAGAATGTCGTCGCGAAGTCTTCAATGCACTACACAACATAAGTCATCCAGGTGTTAGAACAACAAGAAAACTCATCACTGAAAAATTCTTTTGGCCTTCAATGCAAGTGGATGTTGGCAACTGGGCGAAGCAATGCATTCAATGTCAAAAATGCAAAGTTCAAAGGCATACATCAAGCAGCCTAGCTTCATTTCCACCTACGGAGAGATTCGAACACCTGCACGTAGACATCGTCGGACCATTACCTACGTCACCGCAAGGATATCGATATCTCGTAACGATGATCGACAGAACAACAAGATGGCCAGAAGCAATACCTACCGATGACACTTCAGCTGAATCCGTTGCGAAGATTATTTATGAAAATTGGATTACTCGATTTGGATCACCAAAAACCATCACAACCGATCAAGGAAGAAACTTCGAAAGCAACCTATTTCTCAAACTTCTTCAAACAATGGGAATACAGAAAACACGTACAACGGCATACCATCCTCAATCAAACGGAATAGTCGAACGATGGCATCGTACATTGAAGACAGCACTCAAAACTCGTTTATCGCAACAAACAAAGTGGATTGATGAGCTACCTACAGTGCTATATGGACTACGAGCAACACCGCGTGCGGACACTAGTCTTAGCGCCGCTCAGCTAACCTACGGCCGCAGCATAAGACTACCGTGTGACTTCTTCACTTCAACATCGTCAAACAATCAAGAAATGAATTACGATTACGTCAGTCAACTTCAAGAAACAATCAACAAAGTTTTATCGTCGCAACGCATATCATCACATGAAAATAAGAAATCATTATTCATTCATCAAGATTTGAAAACATGCAAGCAAGTTTTTGTAAGAAACGACGCGGTGAAGAAGCAATTTCAACCTACCTACGATGGACCGTATAAAGTCTTAGAACGAGATAGCAAGACTTTTAAATTACAAATACCCGGAAGAAAATCAACAGTAGTATCAATCGACCGACTTAAGCCTGCCTATATTATCAATGAAGATACTTCAGAGGACTCATCATCGTCATCATCACATCAGCCACCAGCGAAGCAGCATGAAAACTCATCATCATCAACCCATATCAAACCTATCTTGAAGACTACAAGACATGGGCGAGTCGTCAAGCCTCCGGTACGCTTTCGCTAGGGGGAGAGTGATGTAGCAGCACGCTAATCAACCCCAAGAAAGGAAAATAAACATACACCCTGCTACTACCATAACGCAGAAGGCGAGGGTAACATGAAAACTTTTATTCTCAACTACCCCGGCTACTGAGTTACTGCGAGCTGTATATCGACGCAAGATAATTGACGCATGTGACGTTCTGTTCAGAAACATAGAAACAGCTGCAAGTATCATCAGCGCCGCATCGTCTTCACACGCAGACTATCTTCATGCATTCGTCGACCATCTTCGAGCCGTATTTCTTCAACAACGCAGTCAATTCTTCGCTTGCCGATGCTTCTGTTCCGGAGATGTCTTCCATGCCGTCGCCGCTCGCCGAGTGTGCGCGCGCGCCGGTCTGCGCTGTTTTTATAAGCCGTCCAGCTACGAGAATCTACTCTGCACGACGCGATCCTACGCCGGCATTGGTGGCGCGACAGAAACATAATACGATCTCTCTCACACTTGAAGATTTATATTATTTACTTTGACTATTATTATTGTTTAAATGTTATTGGTAAATATTCTAATATTCTAATTGGCTAATCAAATAATAATTAATTTTATTGGTAGTTTGTCAATGTAGCCAGTAGTATAAATATAGGCAGGGTTTCCAATAAAAGCATTCGATACCCATTGGATACCATTCGCACAAGACCAGCAGTTTCATTTCTCAGCCTTCTGAAGCAGTATACCTAATTGGAGTCTGTTAATAGTGGACCCCTTACAGACCACTATTACATTAGTTATAATTATAGTTTTCGCTCTAAAATTCTGTTTTTTGTTTTATTGTATAGATATTAGTACTCTCTATTTGTAAAATAAATTTCGATTTCGAGTAAGCTCTGCTCTGTGATTTATTAAAATTTTCCTAAAACCACGTGGCCACGTGGTCACAGAAGGAGTCGCGCTAAAAAATTTATTTTATTATTAAAAATACAGACAAAATAAGTGTTTTCATTTCCTATATTTACATTTTAGATAAAATTACAAATTTCGGAAATATTCAACCTTAACTTTGAAAATCAAAAAAAAAAAAAAAAAAATTTTGAAACATTTAAGCATATTTTAAAAATAGTTACAAAAAATTATTGCTTCTAATTTTGCATTCCTCTCATAGAAGAGCATAAATTCCTTCTTTTCTATAAATTTGAACGCTCTAGCCCTATTATTTTCAGAATAAAAGGGAATAAACTGAAAATATCATTTTTACGTTTTCGGAGAGAGAGCCACTTGGGAGAAAAAATTATATTCTATTAGTTACTTCTAATTTAGTGATATAAAATACAGTTTAAAACACAGCGATAGGATAACCGACTCCTTGGATATTTCAAATTTAAATAAACAATTTAAGTAAATATCTGTTTTTGTCAACTTGCCAATCACATCAACTTAAAATGTCTTCAAAATCAGCCCAAACATTAAAACAAACACAAAAGAAAGATCCCAAGACAAGATCGGAATCAGCAACTGCCTCTAAGAAGGTGGAAAAACCAAAAACGATCCGAAGTGATGACCCACCCAAGATCGAAATCACCCCTTCTTCATCTGCTGCAAGCAACCCAAACCCACCACTAGCTGTACTCTCAACTCCTTCTGCCTGCTCTACTCCAAAGCCGGACCCCTTGGGTGAACAGAGGCCAAAACTGGAAACTCTTCCAGCAAACGTGGAAATACAGCCGACAGAGGAAAAGAGCGATACCAGATCAGACTCTAGTTTACTGCGCATACGAGCCCAAATAAGGCACGCCAGAGCCGTAGAGGAACAAGCGGCCTTGGCCAGGACGCCAGAGCCAGAACTAGAATGGGACGACGAGATCAACTCCTGTGCTTCCATAGATCATTCGGCCAATAAGACTACGCGAATGCTGGGAGAATTCCCGGCAAGGGCAAATGATATCCTGCAGCGGGCCAAATCAGAATTGGAGGAATCGAGGAACCTCAAAAAGGAGATCAGAGAAAATGTGGTTGGGCTAGTCCAGGAATTGTATGAAATGGTACTTAAGCTGTCCGAATCTAGAACCAGGCATATGGTGGAAGCCCATCGCGCAAAGGCCAGTGCCGCCAAGCAACTAGAGATGCAAGCGCAAAAGCACCAACGGCGACTGGAGCAAGCTTTAAGCGAACAAGCAGAAACCAAAGCTATGTTTGCAAGTATCATGAAGGACACCGACGCCCTTAGGCAGATCTTGGCTAGGGATACGAGTGAGCAGCTGGAGGAATTGCGCCAAATGGGTAAAACTCAAAACAAGGACTCCAGGGAAGCCCTTGAAAACCAAAAGAAGATTCTGGAGGCCTGTACTAAAAGTGCTTGCACTAAACCAAACAAGGAAATAGCACCGGCAATATCTTCAGATCTCACCGAGATAATTACGGAAATAAAGTCCTTAAAAATTGCCTTGGCAGAAATTTCCCGAAATCAAGGAAAACAAGAAATTACAGGGAAAAATATAGGGTTAGCTCAAGAGGAGCTGGAGAACGCCCTCAAAAACGTCATCCCCAGCCAACCAAACCTTACCCCAGTACTAAATATATGTACTGAGGTAAGAGACGCTATGGGAGAACTGATCCACAAGGTGGCTAGCCGGGAAACTGCCAAAGCCTCCGACGAACCAACAATTAACTTAACGTCGCAAATGGTTGAGCTGAGGCAGGATATGGCAAGCCTTAGGGATACCACTGTGGATGTAGCGGCCCCTATAAGATTGGCGGTGGAGGAGATCAAAGGTGGCCTCAGAGAATCAGGCGAGAAAACAAAGCCCAAGCCAAAACACCGACCAATTCCTGCGGCCACAAAAACATCGCGGTATGCCTTGGTGCTGGAATCGGCGGATCCAAGACACACCAGCGATGATATTTTAAAGGAAGTGAAGGAGAAGGTCGATGTGGTAGAACTGGGGATTGGCATAAACAGCGTAAGAAAACTCCGTCAACAAAAGATAGTAATTAGCTGTGACACGGATCACCAGAGAGGACTACTCGAGGGCGCCCTACGACAAAGAGGTGAGAAGCTGACTATAAGTCAACCGAAGCCGAGAAACCCGCAGTTACGCCTTCCAGGATTAACGCCTGATATTCCTGATACCAAAATTATCGAGGCGATTGTGAAGCAAAACAGTCAACTAGTAAAAGACCTAACCAGTGATCAGACCCAAGCTACAGTGGTACGCAGGACAAAAGGGAGACATGGCGGCTTAGTAAATGTGATTATAGAGACGTCACCAGTCATGTGGCAACACCTGGTTGACCAAAAGTTACGTATAGGTTACCAGGTGGTCCCGGCATTGGACCAATCCCCGGTGGTACAATGTTACCGCTGCCTGGGATTCGGTCACAGGGCCAGGGACTGCAAGAGAGAGTGTAGCTGCGGCTTCTGCTCGGAACAACATGATACGAGGATATGCCCGAACAGAAGCAGAGCTCCCAGATGCACAAACTGCGCGGACAGAAACAACGGAGACTTAGCACACCCGGCATATAGTGCGGAATGCCCAGAATGGCAAAAGTGGGACCGGATAGCAAGAGCCGCAATAAATTATTGTTGATACAGGCAGCCCAGCACCCAACATAGGCAACAATACAAGCACATGTGCAAACATTATAAGGTTACTCCAATGCAATTTAGGTAGAGGCCAGGCAGCTACACAAGAATGCCTATATGAAGCGAAAAAGAGGGGATTTTTAGCACTCCTTTTGCAGGAACCTTATGTAGGCGCGAGTGGCTCCTTTTCGACTACGTACAGAGTGATACAAAAAGATAGCAATAGGACTAAACCTGTTAAGGCAACTATTGTCATTCTTAATAAAAATATCGTTGTAATAGAGGACAGTAAAATCTCAACTGAAAATATTGTAGGGGTAAAAATAGTCATGGGAGGTATTGAACTAGGGCTAGTATCTATATATTGGGAAGAATATGAAAATATAGAAGACCAATTGAAGCAACTGGATACGGTCGTGTCTCAATTAAGAACCCAACATCTCATCATCGGTGGAGACTGCAACGCCAAAAGCATCTGGTGGGGCTGCGAAGCGGAGGACGTCCGGGGAGCGGCGTATGCCGATTACATATTCCAGAATGGGCTGGAAATACTAAATGAAGGGGATACTCCCACATTCTGGGTAATACGACGGGACAAAGTGTGCAAAAGCATAGTCGATGTCACAGTATAAATAAATTTCATTTCATTATAAATAAATATAATATATAGATATATATTTTTCATATAGTAATAAATATATTTCATTTCATTTCATTTCATTTCAGTATGCAGTACCGGAATATTGGATAAGGTGAAAAAATGGAAGGTAGACCTGGAACTAGTCACCACATCCGATCACAGAGCGATATCGTTCGAATTCCACTGGGACAGCGCATTGAATAACCCAGAGACAAGGCAGTCTACAAGAAAATACAATGTTAAAAAGGCAGACTGGGAATTATTCGACAGAGAACTGAAAGACCAACTAACTAACATGAATATAACAGTAGATAATATCAACACCAACTGGAACTGTGGCAAAACCCCAAGCGATAAAATTAACGAGCTTGTTGAAAAATACACATTGTGCATAACCAACGCATGCGACAAGGCAATGAAACAAATAGGCAACATTAAAGATAATAAGAAGATATCTTGGTGGAATAGAGACCTCGAAGAAAAAAAAAGAAAAGTGAAAACACTGAGAAGGCGAATCCGAGGAGCAAATCCAAAAAGGAAGCCCTATGTGATCTCCGAATACAAGATGGCTCTCGAAGCATACAAGGAATCCATCCTGGCTGCCAGAACATCGAGTTGGAAGGAGTTCTGCACTGGCCAGGAAAGGGAGTCAATGTGGGATAAGATATATAGAATCCTCAAAACAAAGGAACAAACATCGACCCAAACAATGTTGAAAGACTCCACAGGGAATACATTGGGACCGGAGGAATCTGCTGCATTACTGGCTGCAACATTTTATCCATCAGACAGCACAGAGGGAGAGACTAACTACCACCGCACAACAAGGCAGCTCACCGACGAATATTATCCCACCATTGAAGGCAAAAAGATACATACACCTTTTGTTCCTTTTACGCGAGCGGAAGTAGTCGGGGTAGCGCAAGGAATTAGTCCCAAGAAAGCCCCCGGAGATGATGGCTTCACAGCGGACATCTGTTTACGCGCCATCAACAAAGACGAAGGGGCGTTTCTTGAGATACTAAATAAATGCCTACAGCACGGAGTCTTCCCAATCATGTGGAAAAAAGCAACTATCCGTATCTTAAGGAAGCCCCTGAAGACAGATTACTCGGTACCAAAATCATACAGACCGATAGGACTTCTGCCAGTATTGGGAAAAATCCTGGAGAAAACGTTCACGCTAAGACTCCAATGGCAACTTAGTGCGAAAAACAAACTAAGTCCTAGGCAATATGGATTTACACCCCAAAAAAGTACCGAAGACGCTCTGTATGACGCAATGGAAAAAACCAGAAAGATGGTAAACGAGAAAAAGATAGTGGCACTCATCTCTCTGGACATTGAGGGCGCATTTGATAACACCTGGTGGCCTTCAATCAAAAAGGAACTTATAGAGAAGGAGGTGGATCCATACATTCTAGCCATCATCTATGATTACCTTAGAGATAGAGAGGTTGAGGTACTGTTCGCTGATAAACGAAGTAAGAGAGAAACAAACAAGGGATGCATCCAAGGATCCACGTGTGGACCCCTGCTATGGAATTTACAACTAGATCCATTACTGCGAGCAACCGAACAACAAGATGCCCATGTGCAGGCTTTCGCTGATGACATTCTTATCATAGCCTCAGCAGGAAACATGGAAGACCTCAACACGAGAGTAAACAACACTCTAAAGATCATAGAGACATGGGGGACGAATAACAAAATGAAATTTGCTGCCCACAAGACCCAAGCAGTAATAATTACTAGGAAACTAAAATACTCAGAACCTTTATTCTATCTGTGTGGTACCAAGCTTATGATCACAAAGGAAATCTCACTCCTAGGAATAATTATAGATGAGAACCTCAATTTCCGAGCACACATTGAGAAGCAAATGGCGAGAATTGCCAATATTTACAAAGGAGTCACTAGAGCGGCAAAAGCGACATGGGGATTGAACTCCGATATCATAAGAACCATATATACGGCAGTAATAGAACCGATAGCCCTATACGCTTCTAGCGTATGGGCACCTATCGCGGACAAAAAATATGCGAGTCGGAGGCTCGATCACCTTACGAGATTGTTCGCTATACGAATCACGAAGGCCCACCGCACAATCTCATTTACAGCGGGCGTGTTACTCAGCGGAATTCTCCCCCTGGACTTACGAGTAAAAGAGAAGAGTGAATTATATGAAGCGAAAAAGTACCGGGAATACAGAGAATTACCAGGAAGAGCAGTGGAGATGCGGGTGCAGCCGAGCGAACTACCACACCCAGCACTGAGAAAGGAGATCACGTTCGAAATACTGAACAGCCAGGAGGACATAGACAAATTAGGAAAAGACCAGCCTTTGCTTTTCACCGATGGCAGTAAAATAGACGAACGAGTCGGAGCTGCGGTGTCATGGTGGTGGAATGGTGAAGAAGTGACTAAGAGTACCCTTTCATTGGCAAACTATTGTACAGTATACCAGGCCGAGTTATGTGCACTGAAAAGAGCCACAGAAATGTTAAAAAGGAACAGCAGATATCCTGAAGTGAATATATTAAGCGACTCGAGGTCTGCCTTACAAGCCTTAGAAAACAGGAACTGTACTCACCCCATTGTAGCAGCCATACGTGGAGACTTGAAGGAACTGGAATCCACAGTTAAGGTAAACTTTAAATGGATTAAGGCACACGCGGGTGTGGACGGCAATGAGAGAGCAGACGAACTCGCCAAGCATGCAGCAAAAACAAAGAAAACAGCTCCTGCATACGACCGCGTCCCGGTGTCTCATGTGAAGCGCCTCATCAGATGCAATACCATCAATGAATGGCAGCGTCGGTACGAGCAGGCGACAACGGGCAGCACGACGAAGTTATTCTTTGAGGACGTGCGCCAAAGCCATAAAATAGTATGTAAAATGAAAAAAGATAATATTACAGCACAAATACTTACAGGACATGGTGGCTTTGGAGCATATCTTTACAGATTTAAAATTAAGCAAATAGGGACATGCGATTGTGATGATTGTATTGTGAGTGCGATGGACTAGCAAAGGACACACACATAGGCAGGTATCACATATTATTTGCGAATGCCCAAGATTTGGCACTAAGAGATACGAAATCGAGCAAATACTTGGCGAGACCATCGTACAAAATAATTTAAGAAAATTTGTCGAGTATGACGATTGCAGGAAAAAGTTCCTTGAGTTTGCAGAATATGTAGTAAAATGTACAAATAACTATAACAATAGTCGTATAAAACATAAAATAAATATATCGGTGCAGTCTAAAATAAGTTCGTAATAATCTCTGAAATTAAGAAAAAGGGAACTGTCAAGAAGACAGACAGATTGAGAGTATCGCGAATCAAAGTAAACAACTAATTAACGTTGAATTGATAAAATCGGGTGTTATCAGGCAATAAACGGATAGTATCCTTGTGCCTGTCGAATTATGAGTTTTATTTAGTATCCTGGTAATCCTGACACATAAGTACGCCCACAGAGAGAGATCTATGTTCATAGTACTGAACTCAGATGATCTGAACATACGAATGAGTACCTCCACAGAGCCTTGTGCTATATCAGGCGTGGGATAAACCCAGACGGTGAGATAATTTTCATGAGAATTTGAGAAGTAAATTTCAGAAAATAAATGAAGTTTGAATGACATTTGAAATAAGCTTGAAGGAAAATTTTACAAAGGGATACTATATAAAATCAATCAAACATACAGGAGATGATGAGATCATGGGATACTAAAGTTGGGCTTTATTTAAAAATCCGAGAAATAAATGGAAATGAGAATTTGGTTTCAGATTTTTCACAAAAGGAATGCAAGATGAGTAGCCACAGTGAATATGATGTTTGATATCATGCAACTGAAAGTAACCTATCTTAAATTTTTCAGCTAAAGAAAAACGGCGAGATTTGAATCTGTGTATCTATTTGCTGCGAGTGTGGATCGGGGCTGGTTTCTTCCAAATTGCAACGGGTTGTTGATGCACCTACCGGCGCTGCTGTTGTGAGCGCTGTGTTCCGCGCTAATTACATGGCTTAATAGGCATAAAGCTTTCAATCGTTAACATTTCATTTACCTTTAGAGAACCCAATACATACTTAAGATAATTATGCTAGGGTTGGTAAAGATGCAATTGTATATTGTACTAAATGAAGTAATCTCCTGGTTTACTATACGTAAAATAATATAGTGCATCAGAACGACTAACCTACCCGTGCCGCTGAGTCAAGTAATATAACCAAGTGGTCACTCTAGCATATGAATCTTATCATTACATTATATTACTACATTCTGTTTTTCATACGTGTTAAGATGGGCATGTAAAATCCTTGAATATAACATTGGCGTTTACTCTTTAGCGCTTTTACTGCGAACTTCAATGATCGCGTATATGATTGTAGATTGTTGCAAAGTACACTGAATGCTGCACTGCACTTAATATCTTCAATTGATGAGCAACAGTAACTGCATATTTAAATAGTAACATTATTTCATTTCATGTTTTGCCTACATAACTTTGTGACAATATTTTGATAGGGATTGGGTTATTATAAAATTGCCATCCCTATGATTTGATATGTCACATGTTTTGACGTAAGTATTAAAATCTGTCGAAGTGACAACTGACGACAAATATGATGAAAAATAAATGAAATGTCATTCTCCTGTCGTGTTGACTACAGACCACTCTCTTACAGACTTACTCACTTTAAAAGAGTTGAAGTTGAATGTTATGTTTGATTCGTACTACAAATAAAATTTGGATATGTTAAAATTAGCGTTAGAATAAATGTGATAAGATATAATCAATGCAGTAAAATTAGGTTGGATCCTAAATTCAAAAATCCATTTCAAATCATTGTGTTTATTACTTTCTCGCTAATGATCGGTGCCGTTTCTTAAATTCTAAAAAGGCAAAATATTGAAACAGGATTTGTTGGTATGATGACGAAATGAGTTGTTGATACAACGTCAAGCTTTATATCTTTCTTTTTATTAATGTAAAAGTAAATTGATTAATTGATGTGGTGCTGATGATTATTTGTTGATTGAATTGAAATTTAACGATGAATTAATAAACCACGCTGCGCACTAATCAGTCAAATGTAGGGTTCTAACTTGTTATGTTATGAGATAAATTGTTTAACCAGTATGCTTAGTTGACTTCGTATTAAGCTTGGCTTAATAAGGGCTCTTTATCTGTAACAGCCGTGACTGTTTAAATTGTCTGAAGGTCAAACTGTTAAAGTAGAGATCAATGCAGTATTTCGCATGATGGTGTTGAGGCATTTGGGCCAACACAATGCTTAGTGACACATGGGTTGGGAACGCAAAAAAAAGGCGTGTCCCGTGTGAGAACGCTCGAGTGAGCATGTATGTGGATCCAAAAGAGATCAGTGATATAAGTGTACCAAGCAAAGTGATTAATTTGTTGATTTAAAAATAATTTGATGATGATAATCAACCTTCAGCCATTTTTCTGTATGTTGAACTGTGACATTAAGTGTACAAATCCAGGTTGGATATTGTTTAAACTGTGTAAATACTGGTTAGACAATAACAAAAAGTATCTTAATTCTGGTTAATAAGAGCGGTTTAAAATATCTTGAAAATTGTTATGTTAATTGTGGTTTATCTTTAAAATGAAAGTAGAGCAGTATATACGGAGACGAGAGGGTTAAACGCCCTTCCGTTAATTTATTGAGGAATGATTGAGTTTATTAAAAATAGTTGATATGGGAGTTGTGAAATTTTATCGGGGATTACGAGCACACACAAAACATACACACACATACACTTCCCTCACTTTATGAAGTCAGAATAGCCGAACGAAATACTGTGCTGATTTTGTCTTTACAGAATGATCACACGAGGACGTGTGAGTCGTCAGCGATGGCCGCAACAGTGAGAGGAACGGACGAGATTCTTAGATTCGGTGACGACGCCGCGACGTACCAAACGATCGACGCGAGACGTAAAGACTTTAAAATCGTGCAAATAATAATTTGGTAGTTCCGTAACAAAAAAGTGTTGTTATGGAGTTTCTTGCGCTGCTTCTTCTCCATAACGAGAACACATTGCGAAGCAGTAGTAATGCTAAAAAATGAACTGATGCTATTTTTGCGGGATTTCGGGCAACAAAGAGCTTTGTTGTAACCTTTGGCAGTAAAGTAAAAGAAAGTTTATGAGAATGCCTGTAGGTCATGTACCAGTCGATGTGGATATTAATAATGATTTTGCTGATGAATAAGATAAGATGGGAACTCGAGTCAGTAACTTTGTAGCGCCAGTGGCAATTACGATCGAAGTGCGATTCGTGTTTTGCTCTGGTATGATATGTGTATGGTAGCAACGGAGATTGCTGGTTGGCTTTGAAAGCCGTGGAGATTGAAGGACTTACTCGAGATCATTGAGAATGTTTTTTATTGCTTTTGATAATTGAAGTTAACGACTATGGTACGTGGCTCAGGATAATTATTCCAAATTCGTAATTGCTCTTGGAGATCCTTGTTTATGTAACGTTTGTTAAATATGACGCGATTTAGTACGATTCACACACATATGGCCGTATCGGTGCAGTCTAAAATAAGTTCGTAATAATCTCTGAAATTAAGAAAAAGGGAACTGTCAAGAAGACAGACAGATTGAGAGTATCGCGAATCAAAGTAAACAACTAAATAACGTTGAATTGATAAAATCGGGTGTTATCAGGCAATAAACGGATAGTATCCTTGTGCCTGTCGAATTATGGGTTTTATTTAGTATCCTGGTAATCCTGACACATAAGTACGCCCACAGAGAGAGATCTATGTTCATAGTACTGAACTCAGATGATCTGAACATACGAATGAGTACCTCCACAGAGCCTTGTGCTATAAATACATAATCGGTGTTGTTAGTACATAAAACTGAAACTTTTATTTATTATAACTGGAACATTAGTATTGATATAACAGAAACATTAGTATTAAGATGTAAATAATAACAATAGATTAACTATAATAAGATAAGAAATGTAATAGCAATAGATTTTAAAGAAATGTAACTAAAATATTAGTGATAAGATGAAAATTATAACAAAAGACACAAAATAAATGTAATCGAGGAAGTAACAAAAAGCACAACAGCCATAAAAGTATAGGATAAAATAATATAAGTTTATAGTTAAAATTAGTCAATACATATATGTAGCAGAAGGAGGTATTCTATGGTATTGGTTATGAAATGATATTCCTTTTACTTTGCACCATGATATATTTCCAGTTCTCCTAACATTCACATCAATATTCCAAAGTACTTCAACACTACGTGATCAATAATAATCTGTTCTACATTCTTGACAATTCCCTAATCTAAAAATGACATGACATTTCTTATATGCCAGCTTCTGCATCAGGCAAGCGCTATAGAATAAAGAGGTCCGTCCCTGGACCTTCACTGGAGATTCATGGCCTCGCCGATACGGCTATCCTGACGTGCGCTCGTCCTCGTGCGCGGATTAATTTATCTTGGTACGTCATCACTGGATCAAAGCATGTGGTCTGCTCTAACTGCTGGGTCCGAAACACGTTGTTTTTGTGTTCACTCACGCGGCCATCGCTGACGACCCGCACGGCCTCGTGTGGATAATAAGAATTCTGTAAAAATAGTCTCAACAGTATCTGACTACATTAACCTCACTCATATTCATTTTTATCATTCATCATTATTAATTTATAGTCAAGAATAATTCGCTCATTAAGTCTGATATTTTTTAAATGTGGACACTTAAAACATAGTGGAGAGAACTATGGTCTGGCCATTTGGTTACCAATCCTGGTTCATAAAACTCTACGAAACGTCGCAATTATGTTATTGTCGTCTGGTCCGGTTCAAACCCTGCAGACTCCTGGCCCAGTCTCTCCAAGACTCTTCAGGTACATCGCCCCTTCAGTTCTATGCTGGCCCGGACTCTATTCACACTTCTTTATTTATTTATTATTTATTTATTTAACACTTTATTGACCACAATATAGCAATAATGGGACAAATGGCGAGCTTAATGCTAATGCATTCTTTCCTTTTTTTTCATTTTTTTTGACACCTTTTTTTACATCCTTTTTTTACTCAATTTTTTTTGTAATTCCATTTTGTTACTAGGTACTCTTTTTTTACCTTTCATTTTCACTTTTCTCTTTTTTCACTCTTTTTTACACTTTTTTTTAGTAGGTACTATTTTTTTTACCTCTGTTTTTAATTTCCTCTTTATTTTTTCTCACTTTTTTTTACAATAGCCATTGTTGCGACACATTAAATCGATATCATCATATCATCATCATTAAAACTTCTTTTACTATACTACCAGACCGACCATAGTTTCTCTACGTGACTTACTGCAGCAGACATGTCTCCAAGCAAACCATCGGTTTCAGTGTTAGCTCCTGGGTCTCTTGGTTTCACGTGGTAGATCATTATTTCATGTCTTATCGATTTTCCGCAACTGAAAAATAAATAAGGTTAATTTGACTCGTATGATATCAGTTTACTCGTATGTTATCACATTTGATGCTAGACTAAGGCTACTTATCTGCGATCCATACTCCTTCGGTCATCATGACACATTGGATGGCTTTATATGAACTCTAGCTCCACTGAGTCGCATCACTACGTTTTGCATTGTCCACGTCGATTATATTATGAACTTCCACCTTCTCATTTCATCGCGTTTTGTATTGTTTCATTTCTCATTGCAAAATTTTCTTCAAATGTCATCCGAACTAGTGTCATTCCTCATTTATTTTCCGATTTGTGGGCATGTTTCGTCCATCACTTCTGATGTAGCAGAAGGAGGTATTCTATGGTATTGGTTATGAAATGATATTGCTTTTACTTTGCACCATGATATATTTCCAGTTCTCCTAACATTCACATCAATATTCCAAAGTACTTCAACACTACGTGATCAATAATAATCTGTTCTACATTCTTGACAATTCCCTAATCTAAAAATGACATGACATTTCTTATATGCCAGCTTCTGCATCAGGCAAGCGCTGTAGAATAAAGAGGTCCGTCCATGGACCTTCACTGGAGATTCATGGCCTTGCCGATATATATATGAAGTTTGTATATTAAATTAGATAAGTTTAAAAATTGTAAAGTATTGTAATAAAGAATTGAATAAAGGGTGCCCCAAAATAAACAGGGGCAGTAGTTAGCTCGCGGGCCGGGCCAGTATAGCGCCCGGACAGGAAAAAAAAAAAACCTGACATAACCTGACCTAACCTGACCTGTAGATGCAAAGAACAGCGGCATACGCGTGGATAGGTTGCGGAAGGCGAGAGATAAAAAGGTTATAATAAGTTGCCACAACAGGGAAGAGCTGACCAGAGTTAGTGAAGCTGTCAGGACGAATTACCTCCAGGTGAAGGAAGCCAAACAAAAGGACCCACTCATCATAGTGAGGGATGTTCTGGCAATCCACACCGACAAGGAGGTGGTCCAAGCACTGAGGAAGCAAAACAGCCAACTCCTGAAAAACATCGAGGAGCAAGACAACAGAGCTGTGATAAAATACAGGCAAAATTATGCAAGTGTCCCCTCTCATATGGCTACGTCTGACCGCTGCAGTCTGGATACATATAGACTTACAACGAGTGAGAGTGGAGGATCAATCCCCACTAATACAGTGTTCCTTGTGCCTTGGATATGGGCACACCAGACGTCTATGTAGGGACACTATAGAAAAATGCAGTCACTGTGGTGGCCCGCATCTGTATGTGGACTGCTTCGATCGTACAATGAGCCTTGCTGCGAAATGCTGCAACTGCAGTCAAGCGAAGCTCACGGAAACTGAGCACAATGCGTTTGACCAAGCATGCCCCATTAGAAGACAGTGGGATGCACTAGCCAGAGCAACCACAGCGTATTGCTAAAGGCTTCCCAGAGCAACAAACGACGACCAACATCTATCGAGAAATGCAGGCAAATTTGCAGAGAAAGAACCTAGCTACAGCCGAGATCATGATTGAGGCATACAAAACAAATGGGGTGGCAATGTATTAGACCATAGAGGCGAAGAAGTGTATGGCGCCGTTGAGGAAATGGGTTTGCAGATACTCAACGAAGGCGAGATCCCAACCTTTGACACGATAAGGGGTAACAAACGGTTTTTTTTATAGCCTGAAGGGCAGACGAAAAAGCAGACGGGCCACCTGATGGTAAGTGGTTACCGTCGCCTATGGACATGAGCAATACCAGAGGAATCGCCGGCCCTGAAGGAGAACTCTTTTTACACCTTTTTTGAAGAACCCCATGTCATAGCGCTCCGGGAATACCTCAGAAGGAAGCTCATTCCACAGTTTGCACGTACGTGGCAAAAAAGTTCGTGCGAATCGGACTGTAGTGGTACTCCACGACTCCAATCGATGTGGATGGAACTTACTGCTGCTGGTACTGCAGTTATGTGGATGTCACTTTCTGCACTGGCGAGATGCTTGGCCTGATAAAGAATTGGAAGGTGGATGAAAGCGTTAGAAGCTCGGACCACAACGCGTTAACATTTGATATCAGGCTAAGCAAAGCACAAGGTACGAGCATCCAGAGGACCACTTGAATATATGGTACCAATAAAGCCAATTGGACTCTGTTTCGTAGTAAACTGACCCAATTGAAACAGGAAAGAGCCATAAATAAAGAAAAAATCGAGAGAGTAAACAGCGCAAGGGAATTGGACTCTTTGACGGAGGAGTATACCAACGCAATTAGACAAGCATGCGAGTATACCCTACCGAAAAAGAAATCCAAACAGAAACTTACCCTACCATGGATGACTCCGGAACTGACACAAATGAAGAAATAACTCACGACGAAGAAACGTCGAATCCGATGTGCAGCGCCGGTGCGAAGGGCGAAAGTAATCTATGAGTATTTGCAAACAAAACAAAGGTACGAAACAGCTATGAAAGAAGCCCAGACAGAGAGTTGGAAACGTTTCTGCAGCAAGCAAGAGAAAGAAGGGGTGTGGGAAGGGATATACAGAGTAATAAGAAGGACCGCCAAACGGCAAGAAGACCTGCCCCTGGAGAAAAACGGGGAAATTATCGAAGAAGGCTCTGGGGTAAGGCGGAGGGGGTGTGCCGGACTCTTACCAGCTAAAACCACCCCGGTGTCTCCTCGCACGTGCGCGCGGGGCCGCGGGAATCCACATTCTTCCGCAGCCCCACCCTAGTGCTGGCCGGGTCTATCCCGGCCTCGTCTCCTGCACGAGGTAGTGAGGTGTTGAACTACCCCGTTCATCGCCTCGGAGGCGCACGCCGACACCCACGTGCGCCTGCGACTCGGGTCCATCGAATAGGGGGCGGGGACTTCCCCAAGTCCTTCGCCCCTGGACCCATTCATAGGGGCTGGAAAAGGGCGTTATCCGCCCTTCTCCTGCGCCCGGTGCGTCTTCTGCGGCCGGGGAAGGGAGTCGAGACCTGACTTAATCTAACCTAACCAACTTTCGGAAACCTTTCGGAAAAAAAAACCTAACCTAACCTGACCTAACCTAACCCGGAATCTAACCTAACCTGGACCTACTCATTTTGTGATTTAAAGACTGTGGCGAACTTATTTTTGTCTATTCATTCTCATCTATGTGTAAATACCAACCTAGTGGGATTCAACGCCACAAAAACACAAGCGTGTCTATTCACCGCTAAAAGGTGTCCATTCATCTTGACTCCTACTCTTGAAAATGTATCTCTGGAATACACCGACCGCCTTCAGTTATTGGGCATTGAGATATCCTTGAACCTTAACTTTGGGCGGTTCATTGAATCCAAAGCTAAAGTAGCTACTAGGAAGCTTGGAATCCTAGCAAAGGTGCGACGGTACTTCACACCACAACAACTATTAGCCTTATATAAAACACAGGTTTAGCCTTGTATGGAGTACTGCTGTCACATTTGGGCTGGTGCTGCCAAATGCCACCTGTCAGCATTGGATTCAATGGAGAGGCGCGCTAAGAGACTTCTTGTTCACCCTAAATTGGTTGAGACCAATCTTCAGAGCCTCGAGCACAGGCGCAGAGTTGCTAGCCTCTTGGTGTTCTACAGGATACATTTTGGAGAGTTTGCACAGGAATTATATGATTTGATTCCGCCATCCCCTTTCCACCATCGAACGTCCCGACGCACGATGGATACCATCCCTTCGTCGTTGACATCCCCCCTGTACGGACGACGCGCTTCGCTTCGTCATTTATTATGCGTACAGCGAAGGATTGGAATAAATTGCGCGCGTTGGTGTTTCCGCTCAATTATAATGTGAGTGTCTTCAAGGCAAGAGTGAATAGGCTTTTACTAAGTTATTGCGTTTTACCATCAATGACTACATCGCCACTTACCATCAGGTGGGACTACATACTTGGGTGGGACGACAACTATAATTGTAACACTGTTCGTAGTTTCACTTCATAGTTTTAAGAAGAGAGACTTTTTAAACCAGGCTATTGGAACATTTAAGTGTCTTACTTTTAAATATACCTTTTGCCCTTTGATAGAATAATTTTAAATAGAACAAAACAATAAAAACAAGTGTAAATTCAAATAATTTATTTTAAAAACAGTAATTAATTCTTAATATTTCCGAAATTACCACCATTGGCATTAATACAGGCTAAGGCTCTAAATGACATCCTTTGAGTCGTTCTAAATTGCACTTCTGAAAGGTTCGGTCCTATTTTTGTAGCAGTAGCATCAATCTTCTTTTTGGTTAGCCAATCCCAGTAAAAGGACGTTGTTATATTATGCTGATAATCACTAATAACTACGAATCGCGTAACATTATTTTCATATGCAAGTATTTCACAGCTTATCGCCCATTACCTCCCATAACATTTCGTTAACGGTCGGCTCCAAATCATCTATACCTACAAGACTTCAGGACGGTGGACAATAATAATGGACACCCAGTTTATCAACAAACTTTATTTGATGGTAACTTATTAATTAAATTTTATTATACAAAGAACAAGTGGCGGAATCTGTGGGGCGAGGTGGCGCTAGACGCGCAGCAGCGAGCGGCGGCGCGCGCGCAGCTGCGACACGTCGCGCTCGCTCATGGTGGGCGCGCGCGGCTTCACCTCCGGCACGATGGCGCAGCCCAGCACCGACAGCCCGCTACTCCTGCACGCACACACACACAACGTCATTATTGCACTCCGAGCGGAACTCACTAGATCACTGGCATTGCTGCATGCTCATTAAACTTTGTAACATTTGTTTGTTTGAAATTGAGGTCACTATTTTTGTGACAGCGGTGGATGTAATATAGAAGATGTTAGTACCTGATCGGTGCGGGCTCGTCTTGTGGAAGCCAGCAGTGCAGGGAGCACCCCCGCCGCGTCTGAAACAACCGCCTTCTCGATGTAAATAACGTGCTGACGGGCTTGTCTCCCGCGGTGATACCGCACCGGAGTGTGTGTGTGCGTGTGCGTGTGTGTGTGTGTGTGTGTGTGTGTGTGGACGCATGGAGTATGGTGGTTGGTGCTGTACCTTGACGGAGCTGCGCGTCTTGGTGCGCGAGGCGCGGTACGTCTCCAGGTCGGGTAGGGGCTCCGTCGACTTCTTCACACTTTTCGATGCGAGAATTGAAGAGTCTGCAACGAACGGGGTTTACATGGTATATGTTGTCGGCTGACAGTAACTCCCACGTTTGAAGAAATTCATCAGTAATTGATTGACTGATATTAGTTTGATTTGTAACGAGCAGAGAGGACAATTTCGCTCTGATGGTATATTGATATACCTCTAAAAATTTGGAGCAAAATAAATAAAAGTTCGATGCAGAAGGGATCATTGTCAGAACGAGTCTATTAAACGGCTGCTACTAAGTAATAAAAAACATACGTACTGCGATGAAACCTCGTGCAGTACAGTAGTACTTCGGATCCCGATGCGTAGTAGGAGTAGTGATTCGATATGTTATCGAAGTAAGCCATGGTGTCCGTTGCGGATGTGAGTAAGCTAAAGCTATACATTTTATTGCAGGACTCTTGTTTGACGAACAAATACACACACTGGCATATTTAGCGGAACATAAAATAAAGGTTTGATATCAGTATCATATAACGTTGCGGGCTGGTATATACGTCATTTAATTTAAAAAGAAATATTTTCAAATATTTATTTATTTCTCCCTATGATTTCTTCCTTCTGAGTTTGATTTAAAATTTCATTGAAATACTGTTTTTTGTTAGTTTTCTTTTAATCGCGTATCTTTCTGGAGTTGAGGACTGAATTATGCCTGACTTAGCCCCAACGGAGATTGCCAGGGCACTCGAAATGCGAAGAAATGGTCAAACCTACAGAGTGATATCCAGAGATCTTCGTCGACCAGTTTCAACGATCCATCGCAGTATCCAACGGTTCAGGGAGACTGGTACTTATGTGAGAAGAGCAGAACAAGGCAGAAAAAGACGCACTTCGAGTAGGGATGATCGTTTCATTCGGCTTCGTGTACGTAGGAACCCCCGTTTGACGGCCGTCCAAGCCCGACATGAGTTAGAAGCAGTGCGGGGTGTAACCGTAAGTACGGTAAGGAGCGTACGGTACGAAGAAGGTTCGAAGAAGCTGGTTTGGGTTCATTTGTGCCCGCCAAGGCTCCAAGGCTCGAGGTAAATCATCGTAGAAACAGGTTAACTTTTGCTCAGGAACATCGACTTTGGAACGCGGACCAATGGAGTAAGTAAATTGACGGCAGGCAAAGAATATACAGACGCAAAGGAGAACCATACATTCAGACAAATTTTGAAACTACAGTTGCATACGGTGGTGGATCAATAATGGTTTGGGCGGGCATTTGTTTGGGAGCTCGCACAGACTTGGTAGTGATTGACAGAGGGAGTCTGACTGCAGACCGCTATAACAGAGAAGTTTTAGAAGAAAATGTCGATTCGTTTGCCCGTTTCGTTTGTATCGGTGACGATTTTGTTTTTATGCAGGATAATGCTCGGCCGCATACCGCTCGGGTAACTCAAGCTTATCTTAATGATATGAATATCACTGTTATGGAGTGGCCGGGGAGATCACCGGATAGTCTGGATATGAACCCAATAGAGCACGTTTGGGACTTGCTGAAAAGAAAAGTTAAGTCCAGAATTCCAGCTCCTACCAACGTGGGTGAACTGCGAATCGCCGTAGTTGAGGAATGGCGGAGACTATCCCAGGAGACCATCGATAACATCATTCTCAGTATGCCTAGACGGGTAGAAACTTTAATAAGAGCACGTGGAGGAAATACGCGATATTAATCACCATTTTTCTAATTTAATAAATTTTTATTTTAATATTAATTTTCACTTTTCCCGGTTACATGAAAAGTTCAAAAATGTACCATTTTTCACAAATAGCCTTTACTCGCAAAATCTGTTCCTAATGTGATCTCATTTTAAGTAAAACAAATGAAACTTTAAATAACAAAAGAAGTGTAGTAAGTAGATTTTAAAATAAACCATATTTTTTTAATTATGGACCTTTTTTTTGTGTTCCGCTAAATATGCCGGTGTGTTTAGATTTTATTGCTTTTTATTACAATACAATTGACTATTATAACTATGATCGACCAACTAGCGACTACCATTGGGTTATTGAGAATTACTTACTTATTTATTAGTATGTTATACCTGTGATGTTCCGATGCTACATAGTACTATAATACTAAAAATACAAACCTAGAAAATAGCAAGGATTTCAGCAACAAAATTTTGTCACCCTAATGACTTCCTTGAATGTTGCAACTATAGTGCGGTGCTATGCGGTGCTTATGCGGTGGAGTGCGGTGCGGCATGCGGCAGGCGGCAGGCGACCGTCGACACCGCTAGAGCGCGACACTCACCCGAAGCCTCCCTCTTGACGGTGAGCGTGAGGCGGCCGGAGTCGTCGGGCAGCGCTCGGCGGCGCGAGCGGCCGCACTCCGAGCCGCACGCCACCTGCCGCCACACGCCACGTTAACACAACGCCACACATCACCACACATCGCCACACATCACCACACATCGCCACACATCGCGGACTCCACGCCGCCGCCTGTCCGACTACGAGCTTAGCTATCGTACCGGGACGCGGTCGACTCATTTTCCTCCTCTTTGGCCAAAATAATTTTGATACATACGGCGCGCGTCGTGGTCGCGACCGAGGAGCGGCGCGCGGGGCGCGAGGCGTCCGCGGCGTCCCGGGGGGCGCAGGGCTCGCGGGGGGCGCGGGGCTCGCGGGCGGCGCGCGGCGCGGGGGGCGCGCGCTCCGGGAAGCGCAGGCGCATCTCCACGTCGTTGGGCAGCGCCGCGGGACACGAGCCCGCCACCGTCACCGCCCACTCCCCTGCGACCGCAACAGAACTCTCGTCGGTTCGTTAGCTTTTAACACTAAGCGAGAAATCATGCGTACCTAATTATGATTCAATCGATACTTAGGAGGACTCACCTACGATGAACGTTCATTAACCGACCTCACAGTTTTACATCCAGTAACCTCACCGTCGTCAGTGCCGAATGGAATAAGAATAATGATCCTCAGAGCTCAGGTCACATTGTACTCGAGCATCAAATTATGCTTAATTAATAAAAAAATATTGTATGGTGATGTATGAGGGCGATCGATTACGAGAGCTCGATACGCTAGTTACCTGAGGCGTGAGCGGCGCGGCGGCGGCGGCGGCGCGCGTTCAGCCAGGCGGGCGCGAGGCTGCACAGCAGACTACCGCCCGACTCGCTGGAGCTGGAGCTGTCGCTGCCGCCCCGCGCCCCCCGCGCCCCCCGCGCGCCCCGCACGCGCCGCCCGCCGTCCCGCTCGAGCCACCGCTCGCGGTCGTCGCTGGTCACGGCGAGCGCCTCCTCGCTCGCTTCCCGCGAGATGGCCTCCCGTCTCTCACTCTTTCTGACCACATGCGGCTGATGCGGCGCACACCTCTGACCTTTTCTATGTTCCGGTGCGTGCGCGTGCGCATGGGTGTAGGCGGACGCGTGCGCGTGCGCATCTTCGCCAACCTCGACCGACGCCGGCTCCGGGCGCCGTCTGCCCACTCTCACGGTCTCTGACTTTTGCGCTTCCTTGTGCGCTTTTTTGCTGCGATCGGTAATGGAGGGCATGGCATAGGCGTCGGCTTGCACCGCGCGCAGCGGCCGCCGCGGGGGCGGCGCGTCGTACGCCGTCGGGACTAACTTACGCCTGTCGTTCTGCTGACCTTCGGATAAATAAAACCAACGTTCCCAATTTTACTATTTTATTTATTTAACATGATACAAAATATGTTTACGATTAAAAATAAATAACGTGCTCATGGGTGCTTTCAAAATACAGTGCCCTCAAATGACGAACTAGCACTCCTAAATACTCTCAATTCTACAAATATAAAATACATCTTTCTACTCAAATTATAATATACATTTTTAAGTGTTACGTAGGAGCACCGACTGTATAAATATCTTTTTCAACAACAATAATTGTCTCTATAGATCGTAACATCGATATGACCGAGCGAACAGTGGGACGTCCCATCGGAGAGACTCCTGGGGTGGCTGGGGTGGCGCGAGGCGCGCGGTGCGGACTTCGTGACTACTCTACGTAAATGGTAGAAGCGGTGCGGTGCGACACGAGCGGCGACACGAGAGTGCACGCAATACCTTCCTCGGGGCGGCGCAACGCGGGGGGCGCGAGGGGCGCGGGGGGCGTGGGGGGCGCGGGCCGGGGGGCGGGGTGCTTGCCGCGCGCCGTGTCCACCACGCGCGCTAGCTTGATGGGGCTGGTGGACGCCGACTTGCGCACCGGGGACGTCACGACCCCCGCGTGCACCTGATGCACCGGCATGGGGGACGTGCCCGCGCTCCTCATCTCCCTGGTCCGGGACTCCTTCGGGGCCCGGGGAGTCTTCAACGGCTCCGGCGGGTGGACGATCCTTTCGTTTCGTTCGTCGCAGAAGCTGTCCAGGCTGGGGGCCGACGCTCGGCGGTTGTAGGAGGCGTCGTCGGGCGACTCCACGCTGAGGCTGCTCCGCTCTTCGGGGATGATGTCGAAGACGCGCTTGAACCGCAAGGAATTGGACCTGGTGCGGGGCTCGCGGGACGCACGCTCCGGCCCATCCGCTCCGTCCGCCTCGCCACTGAGCGCGTCCAGCAGCATACCGGCCAGCTCGTGGCTCGTCGGGCCCCTCCTCACGATCGATGACGTGCCCTGACTCCGTTTGCTGCCGTTCATCTTCGAGCTTCTTTGCGAAGGTTTCTCCTGAACGGGCACGGGAATTCGAGATTTTTTGCACTTAAAGTAAGTATTCTGGTTCTCGTCCGAATTTATTGTATCCGTCGAACTTTGTGAACTATTTACGTATTCCAGTATTTCTAAAATTTCTATACATTTGGTGCCGTCACGTATTTCAGACTTTTGATAAACTCTTCTGGGGCCCTCCTCTGGAGTGAGTGGAGGGTGCGCTTGCAAGGATAGTTTCCCGTGAATATGCCGCTCTGATTTCCGTCGTTCCCTCCCGATATCTTCGGAACAGGACTGTGAAGCTTCGCTCTTAGTCAACCTTAGCTCTTTATTGTTGTTATACTCTGTTTCTTTTTTCCAATATCTTTTAGATACGTTTTCCTCCGATCTGGCAGTAGCTAACTTACTAGCCCTTTGTTTAATATGCATACATTTATATTCATCTTGTGCAATTTTATTTATAACATCATCTATTAAGGCATTTATAATAGCCATGCATTCCCTCTCTATCTCTTTTTTTGATTTATTAATCTCTTTATGTCGCTGTTTTTCTAATTCGCGTTTTAATTGTTTAACTTTGGATCGCCTTGCACATTCCATCCGAAGTTCTCTCTTTCTATGCCTTCGATAAAGCCTTTGTTTAATCGTTTCTGGCATGTGATCTGCCACTACGATATTCTCCTTTTCACAATCGCAATTGTCATCCTTTATTCGTATGAAGAATGATTCACCCTTCTCCTTGGGAGAGGAGATATCTGGTGGTTGAGCATTTTCTGGTAGTAAATCCAAGACGTCAATAGCTGATCGCACTAACTCACTCCTCTTGTTGTTACTAAAAGATTTTCTTAGTAGAACAGATCGAGGCGAATTTGGATCGTCTAAGCTATCTACCAAACTTGTACATTCGGAGCCTAACACTTCAGCATCTTCTGATGACGACGTGTTTACCTCCATGGAATCAGTATGAGGAAAAGCGGAAAACCTAGGTACTATCGTGTCAGCGTCCTGCACCTCCTCGTAATAGTTCCCAGTTCCAACACCACTTAATACTTCAAAAGTCTCTGATTGCCTTTCAGTTTGCATTTCTATTGTATCGGATGTGGCATAACTGCCATTATTATCTATAAATACATCAACATTTGATATTTCAATATGTGAAATTTCTGGCACAGAGTTTGAGTGGTTCGTGTCCGGATCAATATTTTGAAGCTCACCCTGAAACAGTTTCTGAATTTGTTGAAGAACAGCTTTGTTTACATTATCGTGTTGAGCAACGCTGACAAAAGCTTCATTAGAACCCTTATCAATATTCTCAGTCGATATATTGCTGTACCGCGCACTCTCTGCTGACGTCAGATTATTATTCGTTTCTAAGCTAGGGACTTCTTCGCGAATGTCTTCACTATGTGAATCTCTAAGGTTATTGCAATTATCTCTTCTACTATCACAGTTGTAAAGCTCTTCATTGCCAAATATAATCTGATTATTAGAAGTAGGACTTAAATGCACAATGGTATTGACACCAGTGTTTTGTAGTTTAACTTTAATCTCCTTCTCTACAATACTTAATTTTCTGTCTGCACCTATAGAGGCATTCATGGACTCCAACTGATCAGTTAACGAATTCAAGCTCTCTACTAATATATTAGAGACGTACTCATCGATGTCTATGTTTCGTTTTTTCTTGTTTTTCAAAATTGGACTTCTTATACTTTGAGTATTTAACCTATCGGGCTCGTTTTCTTCAGCTGGTAGAGGGTCAACATTTACCGTTTCGGAAACGACAATTTCCAGAATTTCATATGACGGAGTTTCTACAGTCAATGGTCTATCGTAAGGTAAAATGTTGCTTTCATCATTCTCGGCACAGCCCGACCTCTCGCTTATTCTCCCATCAATATGTGCAGTCTCGGACGTCAGGATGCTCACTTTCGGTACCATAACACCGGTAGTCTCCTTTGCCGTCGGCATCGATGTCGAAAACGTATCTGATGAGTCCGTGTACGAGTGATCATCGGCCTCCAATCGAAACGCAGGACGATCGGAGGCGGCGCCGGACGGACGGTCGGGCTCCGTAGTCGGAACGTCGGACGTACGCTCGGACCGCTCCGAGAACTGGGCGAACACGTTCCGCGCGCGGCCCTCGGACTCCGAGGAACTCGCGGCCAGGGCGTCCGTCGTCGTCTCCACCGACGAGGACACGTAACGAGCGTGGGACTTGTAAGTGGCATCCGATTCGGGCCGCACGTCCTCCTCGACGCGGTCGCGAGACGAGTCCAGCCGCAGCCGACGTGGAGTGGTCCAGCCGGAGGCGTGACGCAGCTCGGAGCGCGAGCCGTCCAGCGAGCGCGTGCCGCACGGCTGGCCGCAGCAGCAGATGCGGCACGGCGAGCCGCCGGCGCGGCCCCACAGCCGCAGCAGCGCGGACTTGCGCATGAGCTCGCGGTCGCGCCGCGCCGGCCGCGCGCCCCTGCAGCAGCCGCACACGCCGCGCGGCGGGGTGGACGCGGCTGACGTGCCGCTGGCCGGGCCCGCCTCCTCCGTCTCCGACCGCTGTTGGGCTAACCGATACCTGCAAATTTAACAGTGAAACTAAATGATACCAACTCTTGTACCTTGAAGTAACAATATAGTCGTCGCATTAAGAAAATGAAAATTATTATAAAATCGTTTTAGGTGACACCTGCATCTTTATGCTAAATACATACATATGTATGTAGATTAAATATAATTGCGTTATAAGGTGCTCCGTCTACCTGAGTCCAAGTCAACCTTCCTAGCTCGTAGTGCACCTCGCTGGACGGACCCGAAAATACTCATACATAGGGTGAAAAGTGAATTTAAGAGTGAAATGTTCTTTATGTGCATTATACTTCATGGAACGAGCGACTAGCGCCGTGGCGGCGGGCGGAGGGGACGATACTTACTTTCTCATGATAGTCTCTGGCATGGAGTAGCGGCGGCGCAGCAGGCCGGGCGAGGCGGCCGCGCGGCCCGGCAGCTCGCCCCTCCACATGGCTGCGGCGCGGCCGTGCGGCTCTCGCGGCTCTCCCGGCGCCCGCACGCTCTCCTCGTCGCCGGTGGCGGTGGTGGTGGTGGTGGCGGTCGGCGAGCTCGTGCCGCCACTGGAAACAGAAACGGCCGGTTGACTACTCGGCTTCAGCACAGTAATGGCTCACCACTGAGTCAGATCGTTTGCTAATAAATAGCTGTTAACTACAGTTCATTTTTAACGTGATAACGTTTATAAAGACGATGAGCCTGGGAGGCATTCACGAAAACCGAGTAACGTCACGGAAGCGCGCGCAGCATTAGAGAGAGAGGCACGCTAGACCGGCCGTCTCTCTCCCACTCAAGCGTAATCGGTCCGCTTGGAAGGTCACGAGCCACAACGCGCGCAAAGTATCGAGAAAGAGATACGCTGAATAATAATAAAACGAAATATATATCTGTAATTTAATATGTAAAATTGTAATTTTTATTTTATTTTACAATCTTTTGAAAAGAAATGATTTCTCGTAGCTCGTACGTATTATTATTATATGAAAACGAAAATCTACAATAGCGTCATCTCTGTTTATAGGTATGAACTACTTGAAAGAACTTTGCACAGTACATCGACTCGGACTTTAGTTGTAGTCAAGAAAATCACAGATGTCGCGCAGCTCCTGATATTTAAAACGATTTAAACCAAATTTTCAACTCAAATATGTTTAAAATCGTATAGTTAGTATGAAATTTAATATTATAATCTAGCTAGATACGCGGGTCGCGGTGGCGCGTCAAGCCATGTTCAAGCTGACACAACTGGCGAGTAGCACCGCGGCTCCGTGCGTAGGGCTTCCATTACGTTCTTACATTACATTATTTATATCATAAATTATTCTTCTACGAAATAGACGTTATCACGTAAAACCATTGTCCGTAAACCGACTTTACAGACAACCAATTTTTTTACCTCACCTAACAGAATAACATTAAATAAATGTGGCTCTCTCTCGGTAGAGGTGAGCCCGACCGTTCGGCCAGCGACAGGGTGATGGATGGAAGCTGTCTGTGGACTGTGGACGGTGGTCGCAGCGGTTGTTTGAGGCACGTCATGCAGGTCGGTTTACATAACGTCGGAATCCGTATTCCGACGAGTGAGTGTCACATCGTGCGACTACACCGCGAGCACCGGGCGGCACCGGCTGCACTCTGCAGGCGACCGCCGCCGCGCCGTGCGACGACAGCGACGATAGAATGCAGATCCCGTGCATACATGGAAATTAAATATTGAGCTCTTTATACATACGAAAATTTATATTATACATTCCGGATCTATAGAACGGAGTCAGTGGCCACCGTCCCCGCCCCCGGGGAATGCAGTTTTCTCTTCCATTATAATATTCGTGCTTCGTGTAAGCGATGCAATATGCAAAGTGCAACAGAATCAGAATCGATAAGCAATCGTAAACCAAGTTCACATATTTTATATAATTGCGGTGCATGTTCAATCTGAATATATTAGTCGCGAAATTAATCAATGCAAAAATTTCAACATCCCAACCCAATTTGAACAGCTTTATTAACATTAAAGAGAATCAAAAGGAAAACAACAATGATCGGGGACGCCAGCTCTCGAGCGCTCATTAATTCCCCAGAGAGCTAGATTTCACGCACTATTTGTGAGTAGGTTCGTGTTCCGTACATCTACAGATCGACGTCCGCCGAGTGCGTCCATGTGCAAGCGGTCGGCGATCACCGGAGGAGATCAACAACCCGCGGGAGATGCGCCGCTATTTGTGCAAGCGGCGCCGCATGCCGCAACGTCCACAATACCACATCCAAACATAGACGTTCGCACACCCGCACCGCACCGCACCGCACACCCGCACCGCACCGCGAGCCGAGATTAGAATAACATTATTACCAAGTTTGTGAGACATTCGCACCTACAACACTTGCCACTAGGTGCGAACCACTTGCTAAGTAATATACCTCGCTTATAACTCGTACTTATAAAGTAGCAGAAGATGGTATACAAAAGAAGAATCCACCTACATAAAAAAACTGAGAGCCACACAATTCGTTCTTCTTTCAGGATGCACCTGCAGGCAAGGGCGCCCCGGCGGTTGCAATGATGCACAACGATGACAAAGAGAAAGTAAAGCCCCCAAACACGACGTAAACGATATTCGGCACTCATACTGATGCGTAGTACCCTCCGGCAGCGGAGAGGGTCAGGACTCGCATACCACCGCTGGACAACAGCAAACAACAGTTCCATTGACTTCCGTTTTGTGTTCACCATCATTCATCGATGATTCAAAGACGGCAGTAGTTGCCGCCACTCCGTCGGCGCCACGCGATCAGCGCGCGACATCAGCGCGGTGCTGTCGGAAGCTGGCTAGTGGCCACACTCTCACTGAACGTTGTAGTAACAAATGTAGTTGCGCGGCACGCGAGCCTTCAACTGGCACGAATATTTTTCTCGACAGGTAACTGATAATAAATAATATTTATTCAAGTTCAAAGTATTGAAACGCTTGTTTATCTCCCACACGCCCATGTCTCGCGTAACTTGGCAGCTGCGTGAGCACCGACAGTCGGACACCGATCCATGGCTGTTCGGTTCCAGTCTATCAATGAAACGTTGTCCTCAGTCTAGGGATCGAACAATTCTTTCGATACTGAGTAGGTATCGATACTTTTGTTCGCTATACTCGATACTGAGTACTCGATACTGAGTACTCGATACTCGTACCTGGTAATTACTCACAAGTACTCATATGAAACGTCGGTATCGAGTACTTTTAAAATACTGAGTACTTTTCAGTATTGCCATATGGAAAAAGGCCAACAGTGGCCCGTGTTAGCGCTCGGACTAAACAGAAAGTGTCATCGGGACATGAAATTCACTGCCGACGACCTTTTTTTTAGCTCTGAATGTGATCCTCGCGAGTACTCCATACTGAGTATCGATACTTAAGAACCGATACTTTTTTGGTATCGATACCTTACCCATCGATACCACACGAGTACTCGGTATCGATACCAGAGGCGGATACTTCGAACCCTACCTCAGTCCTCACGCAACATGACATCTGCACTTCCTAAGGAGCGAGCCCCGACCCGGCGACCCGGCGACCCCAGCTACACGCTACATCTATCGGTGACCGGTGTACATGATCCCAACTCCCAAGTAATGCCGTCATCCGATATTTGAACCGACTTCACAAAAAGGTGGAGGCTCTCAGTTTATCCCGCACACTTCACGTACGCTAGCACACCACAAATTCGGTTGTATTTTTTTATGTTTGAAACCGTCCTTTATCAACCGATTTAGAAAATTAATATTTTTTTCAAAATTCAGTTCTGATGATTATGATCCTTGAGGAATTGAGACAACGCTTCTATGCATCTAACAATAATGATACCTGACATACCTGCTAACCTTATTTACTTACTTTATAAATCTTCATTAATACCAAAACTAAAGCATTATTGTTTAGTCCACAAAATTCTAAAAATAATAAAGTTTTTCAAAATGAGACTGAGTATCTTGAAATAAATAAATTATATTATATATATTATTAATTAATTTCCCTTTGTTTTATTCTCATGATAACTTTAAAGCAGGTTAAAGTACATGTTGAACATATTATACCAGACGACATAATATAATTTATTTTCTCTATGAGGATAATATTCACATACAAAGTTTAATTATATGTCTGAGTTACATTACAATGTCATTTTATAAGTTTATGTTACATATAAAATCATTTTAACTCACAAAAGGTAACAAAATAGATGAACTTATTGTGAACTATCCCTTTTTGAAAAAAATATTCTGGTTTGAATGGTGTTAAATGAAAGAAGAACGCATCTTTGACGCGCTCTCCGACAAAATTGCGAAAAATGAATTACAATGTTTTTCCTTGCAGGAGTTGGCATGAAGTGATAGTAAGCGCTATCTGACTGACAGGTTTTTCATAAATTGTTCTTTAAAATGTTTACATTTCTTTGGTAATATATAGATAACATCATAGTTTTTTCCTCGCTTGCTAAGTAATTCAGATTGGACCAATTTTGTTTTAGTGCAATAATAATAAAAATATTTGCAATTCTGTTTTGTTCCGCGATTTCCTTTAAAGTTTTTGTCCGTCAACAACTTTGACAAACAAAAATATTGTTTTATTAATTTTTGTAATTTCAACTGAAATAAATATTAGTTACTTGGAAATCGTGATGTAAGTACACTGCAAGTTGCAACGCTATAAAAAATAGAACAGTGGAAACACCGAGTATGGCGAGAATTTTCACATTCCTTTTCTGATTGGCTGAATATTTTGTATATGTATTATAAATACAATTTTTTATACTTTTATTCCATTGACTAATCGCTGGTGAATAATTACTATAGTTTGTATTTTTTATACATAAACATCCTACTTTAACCTTTATGAAGAGTATTATCATCAAAGTGGGTTCAAGTGGCATGCACGAGCCGTCCGCGTCCCGCTCTAAACATTACACTTTCCCGCGCAAATTATACACGCGATGTAAACAATGTATGAACATGAGGGGCTGATAATACAACGACATGCCTTTCGAGTGCCCGCTCGCCTCCCCGCTCGCCGCCCCGCTCGCCGCCCGGGCGCCCCGCTGCAGCCGCCAGCACCGACACACCAACGCCACTGTCACACCTTCACACACATCAAGTTTTCGATATCGTCATGAAGTCCGCAATCACCGGCGCAATGCTCTGCTCTACTAGTTCGGGAGCAGCTGGGAGCTGCCGTGAGCGCGGCGTGCGACGCGACCGGCGCGGCCGCGGACCGCGTGGGGACTGCCGCCACCCACGGCACCCACTGCCCGCTGGCCACAGTGGCCACCCGCCGCCCGCCACGACGACCCCCCGGGGCCCGGGCGGCTCTCTATATCCATTACGGCCATCAACTGAACTGAGGTAAGAAGACTGCTCACTTGCCGCTGTTTAATGTTTACGAGCAGCGCTGGGCGGCACCGCAGCACCGGACAGCACCAGCAGCGAGGCCGCGATGCACACCACCTGAACGACACAGCAATCTAGCTGTAGGGCTAAGCTGTAGGGTTGCCAAATGGCAAGACTGAAATTAAAAAGTCGGGATTTGTCGTGACAAAATATTTTTTTTCGGAAATAGCCGGCAAACGAGCTGACGACGAAAAAAACGGCTAGAGCGAGTACGGCGGGCCGCGGGCGCCGCTACGGCAAACCCTTTTTTTGCCGGCCAAGAAAGTAAGAAGAAAAAGAAAGAAAGTTCTGTTCATTCTGTTGAATCGAGTGAATTGTCGGAACATTTTGTATTTTGTCGGGACTCTGGATATCATGTGAAATGTGGGGACAATCCAGACGAATCCCGACCATCTGGCAAGTTATGTAGGGTTAGGCTAGGCTAGAGGCACTCATGTGCAGGCCTTTGCGGAGTGCGTCATGCTCCGCAAAGAGGCGGCGGAGAGAGAGCGCGAGGACTCTACAGACCTCGCCATCCGCCGCCGGCGCACAGGGCGAAGAAGGCGGGCTTACGGCCTGCACCTCTTGGCCCCATAACAACAGCCGGTCGGGTGATGGATACGGGAATTCGTCGTCCGACGTAACGGCTCGGGTTGAAAGGCGCGCCAGTGTCGAGCGCGCTTTTACCCTAGCGGGAAATTGTAGGCGGACGGGCCATCCCGCTGGCCGCTCCAACCCTCTCGGCAAGGAGAGGGGCTAGAGAGCGCGCCGTGCCGAGGCCGCCGTGGTAGCGGCCGCCGCGCCGGGGCAGTGGAGCGAGAATAGCACACAGTCCCGGCACCAATGCGGTAGGCGTCGACACCGTGTGGTTTTGGTGGGTTCAAGTCCCACATACCTGTCCGGCTTCCCGTGGCCGGATGGACGAGACGAAGGTCTTTCCACACGTTAAAAAAAAAAAAAAAAGGCTAGAGGCACTCAAGGAGGCGGTCCTGCAGTCAACTTGGGGTGCAGCGATGTGGGCTGCGGTTACAGTACATATTGACACAGCGGATTATATTTTTAACCGACTTTAGAAAAAAGGAGGAGGTTCTCAATTCGACTGTATTTTTTTTCTTTTTTTATGTTTGTTACCTCAGAACTTTCGACTGGGTGAACCGATTTCGATGATTCTTTTTTATTGTGGAAAGGATGTATTTCATTTGAAGTCGGTTTTTTTTAGCTAAAATTTTAGATTATATTTTGTTATACCCTGAAGGAGAACTCTTTTCACACCTTATTGCATTATGTCTTATTTTCGCCGGTGTCTACTGGACATAAGTAATGGTATATATATCGGTGAGGCCATGAATCTCCAGTGAAGGTCCAGGGACGGACCTCTTTATTCTACAGCGCTTGCCTGATGCAGAGGCTGGCATATAAGAAATGTCATGTCATATTTAGATTAGGTAATTGTCAATAATGTAGAACAGATTAATTATTGATTACGAAGTGTTGAAATACTTTGGAATATTGATGTGAATGTTAGGAGAACTGGAAATATATCATGGTGCAAAGTATTTAAAAGGAATATCATTTCATAACCAACTCCATAGAATACCCCTTTCTGCTACATATACAATGTATTGTTAATGTTTATCCTCCTCACAGTAACAGAATGCAATAATTTGGAGTGCAAAATAAGATATTTTCTGTTCCGTCAAATATCGATAGGTGAGAAAGTACTTTACGAAAGTTAGTCAACGCACGTAAGGAAGGTTGCACGTGGGCCGCGGTACCGGCGCAATGGCTCTGCGTACGGCGCTGTGGCACGTGGGGGGATCCACTCCGCTCTTGCCGACTGCTCAACAACTGCTCAAGTAACATTGTTACGTTGTCTGCTTATCGTTTTCTACATCGCGAGTTATTCGCTAACTATCTACGTCTTAACCATTAGTGATCTGAGTTGGCTGGGGCGTAAGACTTTCAATCATGTAAAAGTTAAACTAAATAAATAAACTTCACGACACTCAGGACTGCAAGCTGTTGGAATGTGCCAACAGTAAAATCTGCTGCGACGGCTCGAGTTTACGAAAGTAGCATGGTGGCATGGTGTCCAGATGTAGTCGCCGGCTCATCCATTTTAATTCATTCGCAAAGTGATTAGCTCGCGGACTACACTCTATTCTACTGCAGCAACAGTTAATAATCCGGGAGTTGTCAACTATGTTTACATTCAGATGTTTACACAGAAAAGTGAAGCTGTCGGCGTCACGACGCTGGCTCGCCGTGATTCTCCCACAAAAAACAGTAAAACACGAGTCACATTATGAGACAAAAGAACCTGATTTTTTTCTTACAAGGTACATATATCTAAACAATAAGGATCTGCTTTCCGTCTCCGACTGTTGTTATTGGTGCGTGGGTTGATGGGTGTTGTTGTGCGTAATGATAAGTTAGTTCCTCTCGTTGGCCACTGTCATTATGTGAGGTGAGCCGTGAGGTATGCTACGGTAAGGTTAATGAGGCGTGGGCGTGGACGGTGACACGAGATGTGCTGTGAGATTAACTGGAAGTGTAGTGTGGGAGTGTGGGCGGCACTCGGCAGCGGTGACCTCGATAGGACCGGGACCGACCGGGACCGACCGTCGACCGCTCGCGGCGTGAGTCACACGCTCACTGGGCCACTGGCGCACTCACTTCCGAACTCATTAGCATCACCAACTACAGACAGATATTACTGTAACTGTGATTTTGGTGTTTTCTTAAAAACTGAATTGGTTCAATGAATGAAGGACTGCCACTTATTTTTTTGTCGTAAGCTTGTTTGTTGGTTATGGTAATGAAGTAGGGAGGGGAGTACGGGAGACTATCAAGACTCGAGACTGACGGACAGGCAGGAGGTGAAGATGACCGGGATCGCGTCAGTCAAATAAACCCTAAAAGTAACAGTAGAAGTCGAACAAATGAATACAGGAAATAAATCAAGTGCTGCCTTGTAAATTCTGTTTTATTGAGAATCATGAGAGATATCCGTGTTTTATGATATAAAATGTATGTCTAGGTACCTACTTTAGATTACAGTATCTAAAATCCTCTAAACTATTATAAAACGTATTCAAGCCCCCTCACACTACAGTCTACAATGTTTACAATCCTGGATCCGCCACCGCAGTAGTTATAATTGTAATTACATATTTTATAATTAACAAGCTGTTGCCCGCAGCTTCACACGCAAAAATTATTCTTATCATATTTATCTCCTATTTCACCCCCTTGGGAGTTGAATTTTGATAAAACCTTCCTTAGTGGATGCACACGTCGTGTGCATCCACTAATACGTGTGCGAAATTTTAAGTTTCTAGCTATTTCTATCTATTTTAAGGGTTTGGTCTTTGCGTTGATACATCAGTCAATAACTTTTGCCTTTTATATACTATATAGATTACCGAAAAACTCCATGATTATTCAAACATAATAGTTCAAAAGTATTTGGATCACTCACACTACGAAACAGAAACAGAGACACCCACTCGAGTCAGCATCTGGCACAATCTATAAATACATGGAAAGTGTCATCAGTAGAAAGAAATTCCAGACTGAGCCATTGTTTTCTTTGTAGGTATATGTTGTAGACCTCAATAATATGGCAACAATGGGGTGAATATTGAAGATGCGGTGGCGCGACAATCTGGAGCAAAACGACCTGACAGTAATGTCAGTAATCTCCCAGAGCCTGGCGACTGCTCATTGTTGACTGCTGAGCTGCTGGGCTGCTGAGTCGTCAGCACTCCGCAGCTCCGGCTCAAACAAATACCAATGAGAATTTCAACACTCGCAGCTGGGCTGTTTGTAAGTGCAAGCAGTATCGAGTGGAGAAACAGAAAAAAGGTTCGACCTCCTTTGAAGGAAACCCACGCAAAGAAATTAAATATTAAACATACTTAAATTCAAACATTGCCTCATTATGATTATCACTCATATTTCATAATGGAACATGGCAGTCGGGAATCAGAGTAATGTTAAGAAAAGATTAGATATGGACAACGTTGTACCGTGCAGTGCTCGGCCAGGTTACGAAGTGAAACAGAATTAAATGCAAAATCAAGCTGGCTGTTAATTCAGACCTACGGAACTGTATGAAACATGAGCCGCCTGCCGCCGTGAGAATAAGACAATGAATTACTAAGAACAATGCTTGGAGCCGGCGCGGGAACAATGCAGTACCGGTATTATATTGTTCCGCTGCTCGGGCGCGGCGGTGGCTGCAGCTTCTCCGCCACAATGAAGGATGCACTGTTATCGGATGACTTCTGCACATTCTGTGAAGTGGCGGCCGCGGGGCGGAGGGTGAGGGGCGGGGGGCGGGGAGATCGCGGCCAGCTGGCCAGCGGGTCGCGCTTGGCATGTATACTGTTGTGTATAGCTACACGCGACCGAGTGTGACGCATTGCCGGATACCTACTTAGAATAGCCGGATAATTAGTTTTTCTGAGAACCAAAAGTGGACTGTAACAAATATCTAATTACTATCGCTAGTGTCGATATCCCGGGGCTCCGCAGCCGGCGCGGTGGACGTGCAGCATGCAGCATGCATGTTGATGTCGTATCTACAGCGGGCAGCCGCGACTGCGGTATTCACTTCCATGGAAATATGGCTCCCGTCAAGTGACGAAAGGTGTAATGGCATGATGCATTCAGACTCAGAGCCGAGCTCACTACCCGCACTTACTACGATAACGTGGTAATCAGTAGATCACAATGCGTATTATTGTGTAGATATTTTATAGAACAATCCGATAACGTGGGTAGTGGTGGTGTTTTCACCGATGCCACCAGCCCGCAGCCCGCAGCCCGCAGCCTGCAGCCCGCAGCCCGCAGTAAACTCCCGCGTGGGGTCACAGTCCTCGTCAGTCCAGCGGCGACCCGCTGGCTGCTGACTGCTGGCACGGAGCCAGGGTCGAGTATAAACAAAAATATTATCCAAATAAACAACCCGAAAAAGTATTCACTTGCCTATATTTTAAAAAGAGCTAACGACAAAATACTTCCCGTCCACATGTCCGTGGAATAACCCCTCCAGTGTGACTTATGTGAGACAAAAGTTTTTAGCGGTATTAGGGCGGCTTGGAATAGATAGATGCCAGCCGTCAGCAGCCAGCGGGTCGCCGCTGGACTGGCGCGGACTGTGACCCCACGCGGGAGTTTACTGTGGGCTGTGGGCTGCGGGCTGGTGATATTACTGGTGTCTTTACGTGAAGTCTGTCCCTTGCTTGGGAGCCAGTTTTTTGTTTCCGTTTTTTATTTACCGAGTATTTGATTCTATTAGATTCTAAATTTCATGATAATTATTATGATGGTGCGTGTCAAACTATAGTATCAGTTAAAACGCGTCTGGGAATGGTATGAAGTGGCTGAGCCTGCGCCGGCCAGCAGCAAGCTCCACTCCGTCTCGATGGGCCCTTGACTCGCGGTGGCCTCTATTTTTAAATGTGGAGCGGCACCCCGCGGCGCTCGTGACGTCACGGCTGCACCCCGCGGCTGTGTGTCACTGGCGCGGCGAGGGGAGAGGGGAGAGGGGACACACGACACGTCAGCTGTCAGCTGGCTTCACGACGACGACATCAAACAACAACTAACTACAACATCAACTTGGAGCACCAGCACGAGCAGCAGTCAGCAGTCAGCACCGATGTTACCTAGATTAGTGTTTCTTTCGCCATTTCTTCTTCTCCATGACACACCACCATCCCCAAACGATGGTTAGAATAATAACAAGTCGTTCGTAAATGATATCTATATTTATAATTAAATGAATTTAAATGTAGAAGAAGATACATCAGGTGATATATCGAATTGTTTGTCGACTGTGTTAACGTAACAAAATGGGATAGTTTCACTAATCTTTCTGTATGTGATACTTAATAACCATGTTAGGTTGAATTGAATATTAAATAAGTAGAAAATGTATCACACATGATCGTTCCGGTGTACCAATCCAACCGATTCCAAAGGAATTACAAACAGTATTATAATTTGTGATAATAAGTATGCAAGATCATTTGAGTCACGCGACGCCACCCTCCACCGCCGCTCTCCGGTGTTGTCTCGCGTGAATACCTCCTCGAAATCTTCTCTTTATTACAACTATATCACTAATTACTATGTGTAGCTGTTTGCGGAACTTTCTGCATATAGATACACGTATTGTTTGTATTGTAAGCTGTCAACTGTCAGGTGTATCTTCGGTAAACATGTAAGTATTTACCAAATCTACTTGCTACAAGTTACCACGTTTTTGCAGTTCTACTGTGTAGATCAAAATCATGCAAGTATTTTGGCATGGATGGACGTCAACACAACCAAGTTTTGTTTAGTGAATTCTCACAGGAATAAGAGGTCTGAAAAACCTTACGCCTTTCGCCAGGTAAAGGTAGGCTTCTAGCTAGATGTCCCTAGGGCTAGGGGCTAGGCTAACACGGACGCTCTATGCACTTCGACGCATGCAATCAGCTATAAATAGAGGTACTTTATCAATTTCGATTCAACGTGCGGTTCATTCGAGATGCACACGCGGCACTAATGACTTCCGGCTAGCAGCGTCGGACGCGGCTCCGACCTGCCGACCTGCCGACCGGACGGACGGACGGACGGACGGACGGACGGACGGACGGACTGCGCCTTCATCTATGCCAGAGTCCCAGCTACTATTGAATTACAATAATAATGACTAATTAATTAGAGCAACACCTCGACTGACAAGCACAAGACAACCTCCGCTCGTTGCGAACTTTTTAGCCACCTTATTCCGATGTGCGTAGGTTTAACGCGCTTTGCAACCGTTTGTATGAAGAGCAAATACTGTATGATTATTATACTGTGCCACTGTGAGGCGGCCGCGCGGGCGTGTTTGTGCTAATTCACCGTTTGAACAAATCGCTCGTATACAATACATGTATGATTTATAGCATGACAATAGCGGATACGGTAACGCCACAGCCTAACGAGCTGGGCTGGGACTGGGACGTACAGTCGGCCAACGGAGATCGATCGGGTCATCGGGTGCCGCCGGGCGCGCGGGCGATGGATCATTGCTTAGCTGTGGGATGTATCGCATTCGCATAGCACAGGACGAGAAACGTTTCCATTTCTCAAGTTTGTACAGGGTGTCCCAAAATTAGAACGTCAAACTGAAACGGGAAATAGCTTGGAGGTTGACCTACCAGATGTCACAAAATTACCCAAGTGACCTTTACAAATTAACCTTTGACTTTTCAGAAAATCGCCTCCTTTACACTTCTTTTTATTGCAGAATCTACAAATGAGTAGATATTTCGATAATTTTTCCCAATTAGGTACTCTCTGATAGTTGTTTTACCTACAAAACCAGTATGTAATTTAAAGCCAGTCTATCTGGAAACCCTGAGAAAAATCATAACACTAAGTGTCGAGTGGTGAGTGGTGAGTGGTGAGTGGTTACTGACCGTCCGGTGGCAGCGCGCGGCTCGGGCCAGGCGTCACGCAGCAGCCGCAGCGCGTCACGCAGCGCGGGGGACGCGCGCCGGCCTGCGCCTGCCACAAACAACAACCGTCAACAACACGCATCAACATAACCCAAAGTCCCTAAATGTCACTGTCATCCCACAGGCCGCCTGTGACACTCCACCCGCCACCGTGCTACACTGTGCAGTGTCCTCGAGCAGGGCTGCCGTACATACATACAGTACATACTACATAGTTCCCTACTGTCAGTCTCAGAGGAAACAATCGGGTTCCCTACTCTCAGACGGGGATCAAGAGGGTGAACCCTCCTTCACCATATTGTGTCGTGGACAATTTCCCTGACGCAAGCATGATAAGACGCCTCCCGTAGAGCGACTAAATATTGGTTACGCCATTACGTATTACATGTTTATTTTTTATTTTTTTTCATAATCATAATAAAATCATAAATAAATGTCAATTGTTCATTCAATACTATTAAAATGTCAAAATGTCCCACAGTTTCAATAAATTATAAAGTGATAAGTTTATAAATATCAATAATCATGAACAGAATTGCAGTCATTTTAAAGAATAATATTCAGACATGTCATAAAGTCTGTGTTCATGTAGATACGTCCATAATTTAATTTTAAATTGACATCTTGGTAGATCTTTAAACTTATCAAAAATGTCAATAACAAAGTAAAATGCGTTTCGCCTACACATTTTTAGTCTATACGCAGTTGAGTTATAAATTATAATAAACTCGATCCTAGCATCACACTCCTAACATCTTTCAAATAATTTACCATTGCATCACGTTTACGTGTATTATTAGACCAGGGTAGAAGCCTTTAAAAATAATGAAAAGTGAAAAAAAATTATAATAGGATGAAACCTATTGCAAAAGGAAGAGAATATAACAAAAAATAAAGGAAAAATAATTTACGGGCGATCTGAGGTCGGGAAGTGGGGGGGAGGGGGGGTTTAAGGGTAAAAAACGGTTTTTCTCGATTTCCGGCAAAATTAAAAGTCCTATCGAAAAAAGTCAAATGGAAAAGTTGTAGATAATAAAAAGGTCTAAAACTTTTGTATTTATACTTTTTTCACATAACCTCAAAATTTATGTGAAAAATTCAAAAAACCAAGTTTTTGGTTTTTTATTTTTATCTTTTACAAAAATTTTTTTTTTTTAACGAAATTTTGTGAAAACTTACCTTTCTATGTCCCAAACATATTGTAATTTTTTTGATTTAAAATATTTATTTTTTCACCTTATTTTGACTTAATATCGAAAAATCACCCTAATTTTCAATCGAAAATTCACCTGTCAAAATATCCGCTTTTTTAAAAAAATCTGTGAGCTTTTTATTTGCTAAAATCTCTACTTTCTGATGGTATAAAAAAGATATACACTACTATGGTAAATTTTCTCAGAAAATGCAATGAAACGACAACTATTTTTGCATGTTTCTTGCAATCTTTATGGATTTGTAATTTTTTTGCTTATTAATTTATTAATTTAACATGGATTTTGACGTTTTTTCGATTAATTAAAGTGTAAATTTTAATAAATGGCTCAAAATTGTACATAAATATTAAAAATATATATTTAAAAACTCGAACTCGAATAATTTTTGTGAAAATAGTTGTCGTTTCATTGCATTTTCTGAGAAAATTTAACATGGCAGTATATATTTTTTTATATACCATCAGAAAGTAGAGATTTTAGCAAATAAAAAGCTCACAGATTTTTTTAAAAAAGCGGATATTTTGACAGGTGAATTTTCGATTGAAAATTAGGGTGATTTTTCGATATTAAGTCAAAATAAGGTGAAAAAATAAATATTTTAAATCAAAAAAATTACAGTATGTTTGGGACATAGAAAGGTAAGTTTTCACAAAATTTCGTTAAAAAAAAAAATTTTTGTAAAAGATAAAAATAAATAACCAAAAACTTGGTTTTTTGAATTTTTCACATAAATTTTGAGGTTATGTGAAAAAAGTGTAAATACAAAAGTTTTAGATCTTTTTATTATCTACAACTTTTCCATTTGACTTTTTTCGATAGGACTTTTAGTTTTGCCGGAAATCGAGAAAAACCGTTTTTTACCCTTAAACCCCCCCTCCCCCCCACTTCCCGACCTCAGATCGCCCGTAAATTATTTTTCCTTTATTTTTTGTTATATTCTCTTCCTTTTGCAATAGGTTTCATCCTATTATAATTTTTTTTGTTTTCAAAAATTATCGACCCTGGACTATATAGGTACTACTAAGAAGTTAGTTAGGTACATTATTATATTATGTACCTAACTACTATAATAATATGATATTGAAAGCAGTAAGATAATACCATTAAATAATAAGCATGCGCAAATATTTTTTCTTTACCGTGCTTGCTTGCTACTAAGTAACTATTACTAATAGCCCCTGAAACATTTTACAAGTATTAAAAATTGTAATGAAGATTAATGGTCTAACGATATAGGCAAGTTCAATAAATTTCCTTGAGTGTAATTTCGAGGCGGCTACAGCAGTGAGGGCTGCGGGCTGCGGCTAGCCGCGAGCCGCGCGGGGCCGACAGCCGGCTATCGGAAGGTCATCGCTCTACGGTACGAATTACTAATTTGAAAGGTACATAATAAATCTATTTAATTTAATTTGTATTACAATATTTATTCGCAAACGATGAAATGAAGTTTAAGCGTTTTGTTGTGTTGTTGTAGGTATATTTTTTACAGTACATGCGTCATGAATGTGTAAAGTTTACTGTGTAGATGCTGAGCTATTATAATTTTTATTGTTTTTCGTATTAAAAGTGTTTTAATATTAAAAGTGTTTCTAGGATTAGGATAAAACATTAAGACACATTTTGAAAATATTATAATATAATATTTTAATATTAATAGTAAAGCAATGAAAAGACGGGGATTTCCCAATCGTACATAAAAACCTTACGCGGTGTCCTACGTGGGCGACTCAACGCGAACGCGAAGCGACGCGGCGCGATGCGAAAACAACAAACAGTTGAAATGTGTTGAAGTGTCCTACGTTACACCGTGTCCTACGTGGGCGACTCAACGCGAACGCGATCGCGAAGCGATCCGGTGCGATTTCAGTGCGATGCGGTGCGATGCGGCGGCTCTGTCCTACGTGCACGCGAATCGTCCCTTCACCGCCACTGACATCCGCCGCGCCGCTGAAGTTCGCGCGAAAATATCAAACCAACTGATCGCGTTCGCGTCAAATCGCGCCGCGCCGCAACGCACTCTACGTGCGTTTTGTAACGTAGGACACTTCAACACATTTCAACTGTTTGTTGTTTTCGCATCGCGCCGCGTCGCTTCGCGTTCGCGTTGAGTCGCCCACGTAGGACACCGCGTTACAAAACGCACGTACAGTGCGATGCGGCGCAGCGCGATTTGACGCGAACGCGATCAGTAGCTCAAGTGTGAGTTTTCGCAAGCATTTACTTCACCAACGCGTTTGCGTCTATGCAATCAAAATGTATGGAGTTATTGTCAGCGCCTCTAGCGGACAGTTAAAACAACTACACTGCGAGTGTGAGTTTCAAAATATCGTTTACGTGAACTTTTTAGTCAACATTGAATGTAACCATTCGAGTGGAGGTATTTTGACGTGTGCGATGTTTGACAAGTGAAATGCATTGTTTGGTAATAGGTCGTCATAGTAACAAAACATAATAGTAGTCATAGTAACAGATGCTATGCTATTGTTTTATCTCATTTGTTCTTTAAGCTTAAAGCGAAACAGCTATAGCTCATTGATTAAAAAAACATAATGCGCCTAAAATAAGTTTCACTTGACTGCCTTTGTAAGCTTAGGAATAGTGTACTTTTAAAATAAGTAGCTCGAGTGTAAGTTTCTAAAAAAAAACTAAAAACTCAATTATCACGGGAATCGAGATGACTCAAACATTTTAGTACACGTATTTTATGCGAGTGTGAGTTCCTTAAACATCAACGAAAAAGTTATTCGTTTGCTCACTTCGTTATTAGCATAGTTGCACTTACAACTCATCTAATTTTAAAAGTACACTATTACTAAGCTTACAGAGGCAGTCAAGTGAAACTTATTTTAGGCGCATTATGTTTTTTTATGAATGAGCTATAGGTGTTCCGCTTTAAACTTAAAGAAGAAATGAGATAAAACAATAGCATCGTGATGCTATGATATCAAACATTTGACGTTTTTGTTACGCACATTACATGAAAAAAAAAAGTTTCATACCTTATGAATATTACTTTAATTACGAAGATGCATATATAGCACGAGTTGAGTTGGCGTAGCGCCTAAGAGCTCGGACTCGAAATTCGATGGTCGTGGGTATTCCCCGTATGGTAGATTTTTCAATTTCTCAATTTTTATATAATTCATTGGCCAATTATGCAAAGAAGTTAATAATTAATTTTATTAATTTATTTATATGCAAAGATAGACAAGGTAAAAATTAGGATTTTCGAAATAAAGAGCATACGAAAAAACTTTGTACATGAAAATTCAAAACTTTATTCATTGACATTCGATTATTTACATGTGTCGGGAATCGGGATGATATAATGGGATGCTTTAAAAGAGGCTCGGAATACAGGCCGTTGTTTTCGCTGATGATTGCGCTTATCTTGAGCCTGGGCTTCCGCCAACATCTTCCAAGCAAAGTAGGTAATTACGCGCTGCTCCATTCAACATATTGCTTAATCAATTTTCACTTCATACTGTAAACCTATTTTAATAAATGAATGTTTAGCGACCCTACATTTGTACATTGTAGATGAGCAACCCTGTTTTGGTTACCATAGTATTTGAGAATAACACTATTGTCATTTCATTGTCAAGTTAAAAATAGCAAAATAGTATTGTATTATTGGAAATATTGAAAATATAAATATGCAAAGAGAAGGAAAAATTTATGTGTAATTTTATTGTAAATAATCCCTGAGGCTATCCATAATAAAATCAAATAAACTATTACCAAAAAATGCGTTTCACTTGTCAAACATCAAGTGAGTAACTCTACTACTATGGTTGCGTATTTTTTCAATAGTTAACTACAAAATAGTAACTTACACTCGCGCACACGTCAAAATGCCTCCACTCGTATGTTAAGTTACATTCAACGTTGACGATGTATAAGGAACACACTAGCATAAAATATGTTTACTAAAATGTTTGAGTCATCTCGATTAACGTGATAGTTGCGTTTAGCCGTTTTATGTTAGAAACTCACACTCGAGCTACTGTTGGTTTGATATTTTCGCGCGAACTTCAGCGGCGCGGCGGATGTCAGTGGCGGTGAAGGGACTATTCGCGCGCACGTAGGACAGAGCCGCCGCATCGCACTGAAATCGCACCGGATCGCTTCGCGATCGCGTTCGCGTTGAGTCGCCCACGTAGGACACGGTGTTATAAATGAAGTAAGCGAGGCAGCCGCATTACGCTAATGATAGCGCGGAATTTATAATGGTAGGTTTCGCAGTATCGGAAAAAATATCACCGATTACGATATATCAGAAAGGCAACAACTTCCGATATACTCCTATCAGTATCGGTAATCGGTATCGACTGGATCTCTATTAACTTTGTTGTAACAAACAACAATCCACAACGTTTTCACATAATTTACATAATTATAATACATATTTCAACCTTTCCTTCGAAACTAAAAATAATCACGTCATGGCGCACATCCATGACGGATTGAATTTAAAATGTACAGAGGTACAGTTTTTGTACAGATAATAATTATAATAGAATATAATATTAATATTTCCAGTAAACCATTAAACTTTGCCAGAATACGCGATACGTCATGAAATATGTAAGTACCACGTGGTACTGGAAAATAAGTCTCGTATTCGTGTATTCGTGTAGCTGGAATGAAGAATAATAGAAAAGTGAAGGCGGCTTGATCCGAATGAGGTTCTTCAATAAGTTAGTGCGCTGTATAGCGTGTATACTGTATACTGTGCACTGTGTTGCTGCAACAAGCTCGCGGCGACACGCTAGGCACCTGGCGAGTGGCGCCCGCCATTGCCATTGTGTTCACACTCACGGCATCGATCACAAGTATCACAACTCACAACCTCACAACACAACACAACACAACACAACACAACACAACACAACACAACACAACACAACACAACACAACACAACACAACACAACACAACACAACACAACACAACACTCGCAACCGACGCGACGCCGCGACGGCTCAACAGCCAATCGACGGATATTTACCGAGGAGGGGTTCGAACTGCACCCGCACCATGATGCTATGAACAATAACACTTACTTACTCTCTCAAAATGACCATTAAGTACCAATCTATGTTATAAATAAGCAAAGAGAAAAAAGTCACACCACTTTTTCGGGACAAACAAAGTTTCTCGTATTTTGTTTTCGGCTGAAATCTTTATTGAAGTCTATTGAAGAACTTCAGTATTTATAGGAACTATCTAGAAAAAAACTAGTATTTGATGCAGCAGTCCGTTCTGTGAGATTCTCTGCCCAGAAAGAGGAAAATCAAAAACCGATATAACAAGCTATTTTCATTATGATAAGATGAATTTTTGATTTGAAAGTGAAATCAAAGCTGAAGTTACAATTGATCGGTAACAACTATAATTTAATTCCTGCCGATATGCCGAGCAGGTTTTAGGTACAAGTTCAGCATCGTTTTGTACTTCGCGTCGTAGCAAAAGAGGATGTGAATCGCAATAATGAATGCGTCGTTAGGAGTCATCAATATCCATCCTCGAGTGTCGACAAATCTACAAGCTCGAGCCTTCCGACGACGAGGCGCAGGCGAGCTGTGAGTGCTGTGACTGACAGTTGACACGATACCGCCGACTAGTTATCACAACAATCAACAATGTGAATTAAGATGATCGCTTTACCTTTACAGTTTACTGCAACACCAAGTGTGTGGCCACGCCGCGTAGTAACTAGTTTCCTGTGGCCATTTCCAAGTGTTGGAACGACAGGGCAGCAAACACAACACACACGTGTACGGAGCGGCCACTCCGCACTCGGGCCACTACAGCCACTACAGGTATCCTAGGGCCGCAGCCGCCGCAGGGCGTTCACCGGCGACCTACTTTTGTATCACTCCGCGGTCGAATGCTATTGATTCCATTTAGGCACATTAAATGTTTGAGGATACATAAATAGTCCTTAAATACCGAGATAGAGACCCGGACAACAAGGGTCGGTCGAGTCGTAACCGTCACAACTAAGTGCATTCTGCTCCTGAAGGCTGACATAGCAGCAGCAGCAGCAACAGCAGCAGCGATGGAACGAGATCGGTAGGAACATTTCAGAACTAGCAGAACCAAACGATCAGTGTTCGGTCAACTCATAGTGATTAGTGACTCAGGACATAGGGACGATTTCTTAATAAGAATTGTAAATAAATGTCAATTGTTCCCCAGCTAAAACACTAACGTCCTCCTATCGGTCGGCTACCGTCTTCCACGGCTCCACCACCCTCTCCCACCCTCTCCCCCTCCTCCCCCCCCCCCGCGCCCCGCGCCCCTGTCCGCTGACACCGCGCTGCACCGGTTAGGTTGGTAGATAATTATTACGTTAATATTTTTAGCTGGACGTTGTTTGACAACAAGCACTTAGTCCAGAACTAGATCCGACGCGATACCATTCGCCGGTACTGCCGGTACTGCCGGTAGCCGCTAGTAGAGACTACAGTCACTTGTCTGATGACTCGAAGTGTTGGAGAATACTACTTTTATATGAAATATTAACGAGAAAATTCCATTTACTTACTTATTATAATAATGAACGACGCTTTTTTACATAGAAATTTCCAAAAACAAGGGAAATATGTTTCTTTTTTGCATCTAGTACTTGCATATTGCTACACAACAAAAACACGAAGTAATTAAGCCGTTTATAGCACCGGAGAGCGACGCCGCGTTGTGCGGGACGTGCCGCCGCGACCGCACTCTCCTCAGTTATAAATATTAAGATCTGTGAATACCACTTCTGTGACTAATGTAACTTGTATTTGCTTGTTTTGTTGTGTCGAGTTCCCGCTGCGAGCTGCGAGCTGTGATGTGATTCACTCCGAGTGCTACCGCATATTAAGTTTAAATAATCCACACCCGTGGGGTCCCGGTGTACCTGCACCAGCCCCAGCTCAGATATACTACACTGCTGTAGTAATTTCTGTTCATTGAGTTGGGATTATGAAGAAAGTTAGTATTAATCCATATTTCAAAATTACCCAGTAAAAAAAAAATAACTAATAAGTACACCAGTTATATACCAAGTATAACAGTTAAATAAAAGTAACTAATAAGAACAAACGTGTTATGTTATTAATGTTTTCGCGGAAGTCTAGTCTCCAGCAAGTCTAGCGGAACCTGAAAAATGTGCCGTAAATGTCGTGGACTGGTTGGGTGGTTGGGACTTGGGTGAGTGCATTGTTTGGTGTTGGTTGTTGGCTGTATGATGGAGCCACCCGGCCCGTAAAACAATTTCCAAATATAATTTTGTCAGAAATACAATAATTGAATGAAAAACAAAGTTTCCTAGGTGAAGCGTGAAATAGTGTCACACTAGTTAAGTCAGTAAACCGATACATGTGTACATAGGGTGAACATACGTCCCGCTCGCGCTTTGGGCGGGATTGTCCCGCTTTCAATCTGTGTCCTGCTGTCCCCCATGAAAATAAAAATAACCGCTTCTTACCAAATGTATATAAAACTACTTGTGTACCATCCAATTCATTTAAACCTTAGAGTAACAAATACTACTGTATAGGTACTCTAAGATTTAAACTATGGGATTACGTCCGATGAGTTTTTTTTAGTCTGAGCGCTGAACCGTTACTAATTATTGTATATTGTACAAATATACCTATACATATAAAATTCCGTAAGCGTCCCGCTGACACGAAAAAGATGGTCTCTCTATGTACACAGAACAGTGTATTTCGCGCGGCACGAAAGCCGACTCACCCCTCGGCTGTTGCACGCACGGGCTACGCTTATACTATACGAGGTATAGTACGCACGCGGCCAATAAATTGCTCTCTTCGCAAACTGTTCACTCAATGCAATACTAATTACCTATACGGAAGACGATTTCAGCTAAAACCATGGACCTTTTCAGGTCCGTTTCCAAAACGGTAGTTTCGTACGAGTTGGATTGTTCATAGGACCGAAGGGAACGAACGTACAATACTGGCAACCGTATGGCCAACTTGAGGGTGAGGCGCCTTGAGCTCGAAACCTTCATAGTCCATTGTCTTAGAAGTCCATGGTAGATAGTTGATCAGAGGTTCTGTATTATAAAAAAAGATCAAATCAATACACAGATAAAGATAACATACCTAGCTTAATGTCCGCCAAACCGTGTTCACTTTATATGGTCAAAATGCATTATGTTTTTACAATTAAATTATTATTCATCAGCCGCACTTGGGACATTCGATTCCTTGCAGTCATGAGTCAACACTTAATCGACGAGTACCGAGAATGAAGTCGTTTCCTTACACCCTATATAATAAATGAGTACTTATGAGAAACTTTACGGTCATACAGTACAACTTAATTGACAATTCTCAGATATCATAATGCATTCGGCGATATAATGACGGTCGCGGGTCGTGTAGTGTTCCGGCCGCCGCGCCGTGCGGCCTGTGCAGGTGGCCACGTCGCGTCGGGCCGCAGCCGCAGGCCGCAGCCGCAGCCGCAACCACCGCACACACATTGCATGTAGGGTAAAGTACCCAACGATTGTCACCTAAGCGTTTTACTCTACAATTATTATCATTTTATTTATTTATCATTTTATTTTTTTAATGTTGTATGCTTTAAAACTGCTACTTCTTTTTGTTTAAAACAAAATGTTTATCTATCAAGGAGAATATTTAATTAATTTAATAAAGAAAAATTTATGTTTTAAAATAAAAGGGCGCAAAACCATGTTTATTGACACCTGAATGCAATTCGAACAATACTAAGTATTCCAGTAAGCTAATTTAATTAATTTCAAGTGATTCACTCTTTCTTATTCTACGCACAAATAAAAGCACTACGCTTCGTTATTATTTGGAGTTGGAGGTGCTCGCAAACCAACTATTTAGTTTATTCCTATCCTCTAAGTATTTGCTCATCGCTATAATCTAGTGAATGGACGATAATAGCCATACAAGTGTTTTCCGGTTGATATTTTTTTATGCAGGTAGGTAAGTCATTCACTGGGTCACTGGCTCACTGGTGTCTCCTGCGAGGGTTCAACTGTCCCACAGTCCAACGAGTTCTTTCTTTCCTTCTCCTTCATTATGTTGGCCGGCGCCCGCATCGCACTGTCTGCTTGTTAATTCGTTTTGCGTGCTTCCACCGATTTGTCCGCACCTTGCTCACAACAACAATAACTGTCTCGCGTGTGAATGCATGACTCGCTCGTTACAGAGTTATTAATCCGCCAGATTAAAGATATCTAGAGCAATGTGCCGCTCGAGTGGCGGCAGCTTGCAGTGGCACGGGCACGATGGGCGGCACACAATGGCCCCCCCGGCGCCCCCGCGTCCCCGTGCCCCCTCGCGACCGTTCTTACTTCTTGTAGGCAGCGGTGCTCGTGGGACTTGTGATGTGAGCCAATTACTCACTTCCGAAACCAGTCAATGTAATTATTCCGGCACGGTACTCAATAACATGTTGATCGTTGACATACTTCTTCACGATTTTTTAATACAACGGAATTAATAACACGCATACTGTTTTTAGATGTTCTTAACACTGTGTCGATAAAATTTACTAGCGGAACGATTATTACGAAGGCAGGTACATGCCAGGAGCCCAGCAGAGCCGAGGGGGGCTGGGGGCGAGCACTGGCACTACTGGCAGCGAGCTCATCGACCGCTGCGGCTGCTGAATGCGGAACGACCGGAGACGATCAGACGATCGAGTGGATCGCCTATAAATAATTATAATTGGTTTCGATCTGTTCTCGATGGTGCGCGTTCATCTCAGACAGATACATGCCGTTATGTTACTTGTATCTGGTGCTGGATGTTCGGGGTCTCTCGTGTGGGGGCCTGGTGGCCACGTGTGGTGTGTGGTAGCGGTGACGACCGCAACGATATGCGATCGCGATTAGACCGGTCGCGGTATCGAGTTACATATTGAATACAGATGTTCTTAAGCGCCTCAACAGTCACTTCAAACAGATATATTAATGCCAAGTGTTCATCTACATGTACATACACCCCGTTCCAGCAGCGCGGCAGCCGGCAGCGGACATATGCCTCCTGCATCAAATACCTACCAATACTCAGAGGCGGATTATCCTTAAGGCAAACTAGGCACATGCCTAGGGGCGCTTCATTACAAAGGGGCGCGCACGGACTGAATTTTTTGACGAGAAAATTAACTAAGTACCTACTTCAAAAAAATTATGCTTACTTTTTCTAAAACCTTTGGACCACGCCGACTAGATTATGTTACCGCGCCTACGGTTTTGAAGATGCAATGTTTCCGCACCGCGCGTTGGTAGACATCAGGAAGTTACCCACGTTAAAATTATCACTTTTATTTTTTGTCGACCGTCGCTTTAATAATTTCACTCTCTGATTTCTCTGTATTAAATTGCAAGAAATAAATGTGTGCTCCCGAAAAAGTCTTAATTATTCGCTGCAACAACCAGTTATTCCTCTAAAGAATTAACATTTGGCGACCGTGACAGGACTAAATATCTGTACAAATTGAAGGATCGAAGAAATACGAAGAAATTAATAATATTCGATAATATTCATACGTGTACACGCCCAGCCGGCATACAATCGAAGGAATTTTCCATAGAAGATTATCGAGATTATTCTTTGTGAAGCAAAATTATTCATCGAAACGACTTCTACAAGTTGATATTTGTTGTTGTTGTCGAATATTAAAGGAAGAAAAGAAGCTAAATACAATATTTGAAACAAAATTTGACGGCGAGCAATAAGGAATTGGAATTAAAAATCTATTGCTGGATCAGTGGAGTATCTAAAATTTCACACCGCAAGATTGGATTCCATAAAAGATAAGTGCCCTTCCTATAATTTAACCCTAAACTTCCTATACCTATATATACCCTATATTTCCTATTTTCCCGTAACAACTGTTTGCTAAATAATTGTTGTTAATTATGCTAAATTGTCTATTCTAAAGTTATATACCTACTTAAGTACAGAACATCATCTAAATTTTAACTAAATTACATCGTTATTTAACACGTAAGCAGCCCTACCTACCCGCTAGCAAATCTAGTTAGTTATTATATTAGCTAGATATCATATTATAACTATAATACGTAAAATACAGTACCATAATTATTTCTAATCATTATATTTCTTTAAATTTACGCTAAATAGATTTCGATGTTAAATGTAACTTGCTTTTAAACACATAAGTAGTTACTTGTTGTACTTTATACTTACCTACCTACATTAAACAATAATAAGTAATATTTTTTCGTAATTCATTAAAATTCATTAAAGTTAAGCAAATAATATATAAACTATACATAAGTTCGTGTAAAATATTGTCATTATTGTGAAAATTAAAGTGTTTATGCCGAACAATTCCAGGGTTTGACTCGCATTGGGTAAAAAATATCAATTTATAACGTCGGCGCAAAGAAAGGGCGATCAGCTGTTTATATAAACCCATTGCTTGAGTCCGCCGGTCTCCCGATACTGCTGCAAGTGGATGCTGCGAGACATAAAGGAGCGTGAGAATAAAACTTTTATACCTTTGCTTATCCTTTTTGAGCGTTGTTTAAAAATACAAATATTTTGAAATCAATTTATTTAATTAAATTTTACTGTAAGATTATATTTACATAATGTCACTAAAACTAGATGATTTGAAGAAATTAATTTTTAAGCGAAGCTCAATAAAGGGTCAAATAACTAAATTTAAAAAATACCTTGATGAATTAAATGACAAAGTTAACGATTTGGAACATTTAGATTATGCGGAATTGACTTTAAAACTTAGTAAATTTGAAATGTTGTCTTCTAAATTTGAAGAGGTGCAAAGTGAGATAGAAATTTTGAATCATGATTCTATTGGTGTTGAAATTGATGAACGTGACGTCATTGAGCGTGACATGATTAAATTAATTGCTATGGCTAATAATTTACTTGAACTAAATAAACAAAATATGGATCATTCTCGAAGGGATTCACACGCTCACTGCAGTCTCAATCATCAAGAAATTGGGATAAAATTGCCAAAAATAGAAATCGCTAAGTTCGATGGTTCTTATTTTAACTGGTTAGACTTCCGTGATACATTTACATCTCTTGTACATGAAAATGAACGCTTGTCTTCAATTCAAAAATTTCATTATTTAATTTCGTATCTTGAAGGTGACTCAGCTAGGATAATCTCAAATCTTGAAGTGTCCTCAGATAATTACGCAACTGCGTGGAGTCTATTGCTGAAACGGTATGATAATAAGCGGTTATTAGTCAATCATCATTTGAAATCATTATTTAATATTCAACCTATTTCTCGTGAGTCTGAAAAATCATTACGATTTCTTGTTGATCATGTGACTAAAAATCTAAGAGCATTGACTAGTTTAAATCAGCCTACTACTCATTGGGATATTCTTATAATATACATGTTATCATCAAAATTGGATAGTCGTTCTCTTGAGAGGTGGGAAGAAACTCGTGGTGGTCTTTCTGACTTACCTACTTTAGATATTTTTATGAAATTCTTAACTGATCGTGCGGATGTAATTGAAGCGTTAAATCGTACTCGAGTTGATAATAATGTTAAACCGGTAAATAACTTTAATAATAAATCTTATCCTCCCCGTCAAACATCATCCAGTAATTATCATCAAAATCGCTCTAATAATAATTCCTCTCCTAATAATTATCAAATAAAAAATTATAATCATTCGAAATCTTTTCAGTCTGATATTAAAACCGCAGGTATTTATCTATGTATAATTTGTAACGCTAATCATAAAATTTATGATTGTCCATCTTTTAAGGCTAAAAATATTCAAGAACGTTTAGCTGATGTTAATAAATATAAACTCTGTATTAATTGTCTCAGGCAGGGCCATCCGCAAAGTGAGTGTCGCATGGGACCCTGTAGGGAGCGCGGCTGTAAGGAGAGACATAACTCGCTGTTACATAACTCGGCTCAAGGTACACAGACAACTTCAAACTTCTCTAAAGAGTGTGACAGTTCCTCTGTGGTTACTAATCAAGTCATTTTATCTACGGCTATAATCGAGGTTCGTAATCCAAATAACAATCAATATGAACGGGTGCGCGCATTGCTAGATTGCGGCAGCCAATCGTCGTTTGTCACAAAATCGCTACAAAAACGATTAAATTTACAAACAAATCCGCTAAATACAATCGAAGTTATAGGTATAGGTAATAACACCAACAACAAGGTGAGCGAAAGTTGTGTGGCTCAACTAAATTCAATAACCACACAATATTCTGTAACCCTATCATGTTTTATTCTTGATGAGTTGACAGGAAACATTCCAAAGTCTCCGATTCACATCAAGGATCTAAAAATACCCCAAACCATAAGGTTGGCGGATCCGAAGTTTGACCAGCCTGGCCCGATTGATATATTAATTGGTGCCGATATTTTCTGGGATATACTTGGATGTGAACAACGTTCGTTAGGTCCCCAAAATCCAAAGCTCCGACTATCTAAATTTGGTTGGTTAATCGCTGGTCCGATTCATTTCAAAAAATTACATTCTAAAAATAATATTCAATGCAATCATGCCATTGTTTCAGATTGTACCGAAAAAGATAATTTTGACGAAATGTTTACAAAATTTTGGTCACTTGAAGAGCTTCCTCAACAACCTCTTTTAAGTCCAGAGGACAAAAGGTGCGACAAGCTTTTCAAATCCACTACATTTCGATTAGAGTCGGGCAGGTTTTGCGTAGAGTTGCCACTAAAGGACTCCCCTGACTGCCTCGGCGATTCATATCACTTGGCTAAAAAGCGATTTTTATATTTAGAAAAACGATTTCAAAAAAATTCTGAATTAAAATCAAAATACGTCGATTTTATTCGTGAATATAAAGCGCTTGGGCATTTATCCGAATTAAACGTCACAAAACCAGAAAATTCATATTTTTTATGTCACCATGCGGTATTTAAAGATTCGAGCGAGTCTACAAAATTGCGTGTCGTATTTAATGGTTCTGAACCCACTTCCTCAGGTTACTCTCTTAATGATATTTTACTAAAAGGTCCGCACATCCAAGACTCTCTCTTCTCCATTTTAGTTCGAGCTCGGCAGTATCAGTACGTGATCACCGGAGATATCGATAAATTTTATCGACAGGTGCATGTTGCAAAGGAGGAACATCGTAACTTGCAACTTATTATATGGAGAGAAGAGCAGTCATTACCTCTTAAAACGTTACAGCTGAATACTCTTACTTATGGTACAGCAAGTGCGAGTTATTTAAGCACGCGTTGCCTGTGGCAGGTGGGCGAAGAATGTAATGATCCATTAATTAAAAATATAATTCAGCATGATTTATATGTCGACGACTTATATACTGGGTGCGATGATGAAAAACAATTGCAATTTATTTTAAATTCAGTTTCAGATACTTTAAACTCCGCTTGTTTCAAACTACGAAAATTCAAAACAAATGTTCCTCATTTACTAAATGAAATGACTTCAGATGAATCTCTTTATCTTAGTGAATCTACTAGTACTCTCGGTCTTGGTTGGGATCCCAGAAGCGATTCGTTTCACTTTCCATTCAAAATTCCATCTCTTAATAAGGATATTACCAAGCGCTCTATACTCTCAGATGCATTTAAAATTTTTGATCCTTTAGGTTTGCTTAGTCCTTGTACAATACAACCCAAAATGATGTTACAACGTCTATGGCAACTAAAAATAGATTGGGATTCTCCTGTCCCAGAAGAAATTAAGCAATTATGGTATGAATTTACTGCAAATCTACCTACTCTTTCTACATTACAAATTCCTCGTAAAGTTTTATGTAAATCTCCAAAAACAATAGAAATTCACGTTTTTAGTGATGCGTCACAACGCGCATACGGCGCGTGTGTGTACATGAGGACTATAGATGTTAAAGGTAATGTTATAACCCGTCTCTTGTGTTCGAAATCGAAGGTTGCTCCTTTGAAGCCAACAACGATCCCTCGGTTGGAACTTTGCGCTGCATTGCTAGCGGCCAGACTTTCAAAGAGCGTTATTGACTCCATCAGATACGTGCCATCTCGCATCGTTCACTGGTGTGATTCTAGCGTCGTACTTTCATGGCTCAACAGTGACATTAGTAAATTAAAAACATTTGTAGGTAATAGAATCTCATCAATTCTGGAAATTTCTAATCAATCTTCATGGCGTTATGTGCCTACTAATGTAAATCCAGCTGACTTAATTTCCAGAAGGCGTAAATGCCACTCGGCTTCGCGATTTGGAATTATGGTGGTCTGGACCTAACTTCTTATGTCACGACGAATCTGAGTGGCCTACTCTACATCAACCCATCCAAGACTTACCGGAAATTAAGTCGGTGACTATATCCATGTCTTCTACCTGCCAGCCCGTAATTGATTTCACAAAATTTTCCAAATTGACTAAAGTTCAACGGACCTTTGCTTACGTCAAAAGATTTATATATAATGCAAAAAAATCCTAAATCTAAAATAACTGGTCATTTATCTGTTACAGAATTAAATGAATCATTTAATTATTTATGTTTATTGGCTCAAAGGGAATCATTCCCTGATGATTTCAACTTGCTGTCTAAAGGCCGTCCTTTAAATTGTAAATCTAAGTTGTTGTCTTTGTCTCCCTTTGTGGATGGCAATAATTTAATAAGAGCTGGAGGTCGAATCGAGTCTTCGAACTACTCCTATGAAAACAAGCATCCTATTATACTTGATTCTTCTCATCAATTAACAAAATTAATATTCGAAAGCGAACATTTACGTAATTTTCATGCTGGACCCCAACTTCTTTTAGCTTCCGTTCGTCAGACAATTTGGCCTATCAATGGACGACGTCTTGCTCGTCAAATTGTCCATAAGTGTATTCGATGCAAGCGGGTGCAGGGTAAAGTTTTGCAACCAAAAATGGGAAATTTACCCTCTCAGCGTGTTAATCTTGACTTTCCATTTATTTCTGTCGGTGTGGACTTTGCCGGTCCCTTTTATATTGTTAATCGGATAGGACGCGGTGCAAAATTACAAAAGGCGTACATGTGTTTATTTGTGTGTTTGAGATTTAAATGTATCCATTTAGAAATAGTATCAGATTTATCTAAAAATGCTTTTATGATGTGTTTGCGCAGATTTGTGGCACGGCGTGGGAAGCCTATCGAGATTTTTAGCGATAACGGTGGCAATTTTGTTTCTGCTGCTAAAGAGTTAAATTCTTTTCTAAGACAAAATTCGGAATCTCTATCGGACCTTGCATCTCAAGAAGGTATAAAATTTATATTCTCACCGAGTTACGCCGCCCATTTTGGCGGAATTTGGGAGGCTGGTGTAAAGTCCGCGAAGTTTCACATTCGTAGAATTATGGGAAATGCACACCTAACGTTTGAGGAGCTCGGTACTTTATTTACCCAAGTTGAAGCAATTTTAAACAGTCGTCCCCTTTGTCCTCTTTCTTCATCACCTAACGACCTCCTTTACCTTTCCCCCGGGCATTTTCTTATTGGAAGGCATTGAATGCAATGCCGTCTCCAAATTTATTAGAAGAAAAGGAGAGTCACCTTCAACGTTATGCTCGAGTCGAAAAGCTAAGACAAACATTTTTGGCAGAGGTGGCAGAAAGAATATATCGCAGAGTTGCAGCTTCGCAAAAAATGGAAGACCGACACAAGCACCCTAAAAATTGGTGACTTGGTGTTGTTGCAAGAAGATAATGTTCCTGCGTTATGTTGGCGCCTTGGAAGAGTAACTAAATTATTCACTGGACCCGACGGGATAAATCGTGTTGCCTGACGTCTCCACCATACGAGGCTGTGTTCGTCGAGCACTTGTACGACTTTGCCCCTTAATCAATGAAGAGGACTGTTGAAAACCAGGCTTTTCAACGGGGGGCAGGATGTTACCCGCGCCTACGGTTTTGAAGATGCAATGTTTCCGCACCGCGCGTTGGTAGACATCAGGAAGTTACCCACGTAAAATTATCACTTTTATTTTTTGTCGACCGTCGCTTTAATAATTTCACTCTCTGATTTCTCTGTATTAAATTGCAAGAAATAAATGTGTGCTCCCGAAAAAGTCTTAATTATTCGCTGCAACAACCAGTTATTCCTCTAAAGAATTAACAGATTACACCTACATCGTTCGATTCTTGACAAAATCATTATAATTATGGACACCATTACATACACTATTGTCAATTGCTCTACTATCTAACTGTATCATCCCAGACGCCTGGAAAGAGGCAGAAGTGATAGGCATTCATAAGCCCGGCAAACTCAAGAATCAGCCTTCGAGCTATCGTCCTATCAGTATCCTTAACACGTTCGGAAAAATCTACGAAAAGATACTTCTCAGCCGTATCAAGGCGGTCGCCCTATGCAAGATTCTCCTAATAAAGGATCACTTCAGCTTCAGAGTCAATCACTATTGTGTACAACAGATGCACCGCATAACGGAGCACATCCCAACCAGCCTCAGTTACAAAAGGCCTACCAGAGGCACCGGTGCCCTCTTCTTTGACGTAACCAAAGCGTTCGACTGTCTGGTAGGTACAGCTGCTTAATATATAAGCTTTACCAAATGGGAGTGCCAGATTGCTGCAAATCATACGAGACTTTTTAACGAATCACAAGTTGCGATACAGAGGTGAGGACTCACGTTTTTCTACCCACACAATAACGGCCGTAGATCCTCATTCATGGATCTGTCCTTTCCCCTTTACTCTATACTTTATAAACTAGAGACATTACTAGACATCCAAATACACCTGCCAGCCAATCTCACCCTATACCTGCCAGCATCACTTCAACCCTCCAAGCCGCAACCACCGCCATAGGTGAGCAGTTTAGGAAATGAAGAATAGAGTTTAATCCCGAAAAAGATCAGTTCAACTTTAACAGATCCACCCATAGATAAATGATCCGCCCTGTTTCATTATTTAACCATATCTTGGGCGAAATCTGTCAAATATCTCGGCGTCACCCTAGACTCAAGAGCTGTCGTTCAGAGAGCACATCAAAAAGGCAAGAAACCGGGCTGCTTTCTAAGGTGACTCTATCCATAAGCAAGAAGCCTCTATAAGCTCTATAGTAGTCTCTATAAGCAAGAAGAGTAAAATATCGCTCCGTAGCAAGACGAAAATTTTCAAAATTAAAAATTTAAGGAGGTGCCCTTAGGTCGTTCTCATCCCCTATTTTTCGTAGAGGGAGAGCTAGTCCTCCCTTCTCGCTTTGTCTTCTTGGCTGAGCCTTTCCAAGCTCGCCCATCTGTTCGCTTGAAGCTGTAAAGACCGCTAGGGTCAACAGCAACAGTGCATTCGACAAAAAAACAACTCCATAACAAAGAGCAAAGGGCGCCGATGAACTGCTTGCCTAGGGCGCCGTCGACATTTAATCCGCCACTGCCAATACTATAATACACTTTAAGTCCGTTCCGTTTTTATTTTTTTTTGTTCAATTAATTACAAACGTTAACATAATTATAAACCGTAAAAAATTAAGAACACTCACGCGTGTACAGTTAATAACGCATAAAAAATGGACGCAACCGCAATGGTAGCAGGTTTCAAGTGGCAGGTCAAGACTCGAGAGTAAAGAATCCTAATATGCGGGTAAAGTATACATTACACTGAAACATCCACCAGTATGTGAGCGGATGACATCTGTGGGATGTAATAATAATATGATATGAGGCAAAGTAAGGTACACTTTGCACCTCGCGCGACGTCTTTTACAATGCGTCATACAATTACATACCCAAATAGTTCAGTCAATAAAGTAGTTGTAGAGTGCGTGAACGGGAACCTAAGCGATTTCTTCAGAAACTTGTTCAGGGTGCTTAGGGAGATAACATACTAAAAGTCCTGGGGTCTAGGAGGCGAGCCGGAGGGAGGGGGGGGGGGACAAAGGTCCCAATTTTAGGTTTTTCAGCAATATCTCAAAAACGGTGCGTTGTAGCGAAAAATGTTCTAAGATGAAATGAAAGCTTATAAAATTCTCTACAACTTTAATCCTATACACTTTTTCCATATCCCCAACCGTTTTTGAACTACACGCTCCAGAAATGTAGAAATTAAAGTTATTCAGCGTGATGACCATTATTTGATGCGAAAATTATCTTAAAATTTATTTTAACCTTAGCTGGAAGTACCTCCAAGTGGTGACGGCTGTAACAGTAAGAAATTGCGTTTTTTATAACAGTGGAGAACTGAGCAGAGACGGGAAAATCATCATGATATTGATGAAGATTGCTTTTCGCTCAATATCTTCAATGCTCGCTGTAGGAAACGCGAGCGGTAAGTATACATTCCTTCGGGCTTATGTTATTACAGGTTTTCGTAATTTTATTTTGTTTGGCACGGTAGCCTAGTCCGGTAACGCAGGGGGGCAGATACAAAATATACTTTTCAGATATACATACATACACTGTTATTAGTAACACAATTGGGTTATCCAACATGAGTACTAATAAGAGTCCTGTATGCATCCTGTATGTGACGAGGATGTCGTTGAAGGAAGTAACGATGTCTCTGAAGGAAAGAAAAGGGAATACTCAACTAGGGGAGCCTCAAACTAGGATCCTCTCCCTCAAGTAGCAGGCTGAAGGAACTTTGCAATGAAAGTCATTCAATCAATTGACAATTTAGTTGGTCACGGGTGTGTATTTCAAAGTGTACTAAAACACTTGGTGCCACGCGGCGGCCACAATCCAAATGTATTCCAATTGGTCGTCTTTATCAGCTCGCCATCAACATCATAAATATGCAGGAGGAGGTCGCCGCACGCACGCGGGGTGGCGGGGTGGCGGGTTGGGGGGGGGGGGGGCTCCACGCGGACAAGTTGTAAAAAGAAAAGCTTGTTTTTATTTTTCCTTTCGGGATCGAGTTGTTCCCGTGACCCGCGACGTGTCGTGACGTGACGTGACCTAGTGCCGTGCCCTCCGCCGTGCCGACCTGCCGACCTGCCGACGAGCCGTCGTCCTCATGTCTACTGTAATAAAGCTGAGGAACGGCTTCCCTGGTATCGATGATCGATCGACACAATATGATACGATTCAATTTTCTCGTGGTCAAGTCGTAACAACTGAAATGTCTTGGCCACTTCGGTGCCGCGGTGGTGTCGGCTGTCAGCGTGGTCACCGCGTGGTGCGGCGCGCGGCTGAGTCCCGGACACTCCCGGACTCCTGGACTCCCGGTCCACGCATACAGACACAACGCGACACAGCATCACTTTATAATTATTTATAATTATTGCAAACCTCAGTGACTTTAGATAAATAAATAAATGTATCTGTACTGTGGTGACTGGTGGCTGGTGAAGCTAACATCCAAAATTATTATCCGTTTAGTTGTTCTCCGGTACAAGTTACAACATAGTACAACAAGTAATTAAACACGATGTAAAGTAGGAGAGATTTCCACCTTCACAAAATGAGTATACCTTCTAATATCCCTATTTTATCAATATGTAAACATCAGAAATCATGCGTTTATCTAATGACGTCAGCACCAAAAGTACACTTAATTATTCCGAGTAGATATCTACGATAACCTGATAAAAATTGCCAGCGACAATAAGTACGGTAACATAATAATTAACCTTGTAGCGCTTGTAGCTTGTAGTCAAGTGAACAACAGTAAAAAATTAAAATATTTTCAACACAGCTTCTGCACAGTGTGGCAGAACAGTGAAGTAATATGAATTGGGATCGTTGCGCAAAGGTCAATCTGCAGTTTATTTAATTGCGCTCCTCGCCTTAGAGGCGGCCTCGCACTCCTCGCACCACACACTATCGCTAACTATATCCGGACATCTACAACTTTCAAAGCATTTGCATACCAAGGTATTATGGGGACTAGGGGACGACCGGCTTCAAGTTCAAGCGCTGAATTGCTCCCATCAGCGAACCTGCTATCCCGGTCGGAGCTATCATCGCGGCATCGCTTTATTCCCTGACTGCGCAACACCAACAAGGGTGATGTGTTTATCAGTCTATGTATGTTTGTTCTTATGTGACGTTGTAGAGACCAACCCTGTTGACGGATTTTGATGATTCTTACGTCAATCGATTAGTCTTAACAATAATCAAAACAAAATTCATCTTAGCGACAACCAGACGCCATATTGTCAAAATGAAAAAAAAATCATTGAATTAAGTCAAATGGGGTATCGTTAAATACGTATTTAAAAATTATTTTTCAGTTACTTACATTTTTTTAAATTTTGAGTAACAGTTCCTAATAAAGAAGTCAATGAATCCTAATTAAAAAGTGTAAAATAAAAAGTATATTAAAAAACAGTTTTTTACGCAGTTTTTTTTTAATTATTTTTTTTGTTTCAGTCTTACACCAACCGCGGCGTCAGGTTCTATTCCATGACAACTTTTTACTTGCTCATTTTTGAGGTGTAAGTGTGTAAAAAAAGAAATGTTGTAAGTGAAAAGGTTGTGGTAGACAGCGAGGGGTGGCGCCACTTGCAACGAGTATCGCTCGGTGGTCAGACTGGCCACTGCACTGACAATACATAGCATGTAAGTAATGTCAGTCAGTAGTGTGGTGGTCGACCGTCGGCCGTCCACCGTCCACCGCGGAGAGCGGTGACTCACACTGCAGAGGGAGGCGTTATACTTGTACGGCAACTAGAGCACACACACACACACACACACACACACACCAGCTAGATCGGACATATTCTCATATATTATATTATGAACATATCAATACTATAGGTGTACCAGTATCTCATGCCATTTTTGACAAGCAGAAAAATGTTTTTTTTAATATGGAAATGAAAATTTTTAAAACTATAACAGTTGTCAAGTCAAAGAAAGAGTTGTATGGATTTTATTATTTTTCTTAAACGATGATTATTTTCGATTAAATACCGAAAATACCTTTGCGATCACAAACCAGAAATATTATTTTCAATGTTTATCGAAACACATGTGAGAAAAAAGGTGTATTTAAACGACAATCTACAATAATAATAGTATCCATCTCGTAGGATTGATTCGTCTTGATACTAATCGTAATTAATCTAATTACGATTAATTTATAATGTAAATAGGAATACAAATGATATTAAAATAAATGAAATTAAGAATACAAACATTGTTAAAAATTAAAGCTTGCAAAAATGTTGTGAATATGAAATTCATCACCTCTTACACAAATGAATTCTCACCACTTACACATTGTGCTGTAGCTCGAGTGTGAGTTTCTAACATAAAACGGCTAAACGCAACTATCGCGTTAATCGAGATGACTCAAACATTTTAGTAAACATATTTTATGCGAGTGTGTTCCATATACATCGTCAACGTTGAATGTAACTTAACATACGAGTGGAGGCATTTTGACGTGTGCGCGAGTGTAAGTTACTATTTTGTAGTTAACTATTGAAAAAATACGCAACCATAGTAGTAGAGTTACTCACTTGATGTTTGACAAGTGAAACGCATTTTTTGGTAATAGTTTATTTGATTTTATTATGGATAGCCTCAGGGATTATTTACAATAAAATTACACATAAATTTTTCCTTCTCTTTGCATATTTATATTTTCAATATTTCCAATAATACAATACTATTTTGCTATTTTTAACTTGACAATGAAATGACAATAGTGTTATTCTCAAATACTATGGTAACCAAAACAGGGTTGCTCATCTACAATGTACAAATGTAGGGTCGCTAAACATTCATTTATTAAAATAGGCTTACAGTATGAAGTGAAAATTGATTAAGCAATATGTTGAATGGAGCAGCGCGTAATTACCTACTTTGCTTGGAAGATGTTGGCGGAAGCCCAGGCTCAAGATAAGCGCAATCATCAGCGAAAACAACGGCCTATATTCCGAGCCTCTTTTAAAGCATCCCATTATATCATCCCGATTCCCGACACATGTAAATAATCGAATGTCAATGAATAAAGTTTTGAATTTTCATGTACAAAGTTTTTTCGTATGCTCTTTATTTCGAAAATCCTAATTTTTACCTTTTCTATCTTTGCATATAAATAAATTAATAAAATTAATAATTAACTTCTTTGCATAATTGGCCAATGAATTATATAAAAATTGAGAAATTGAAAAATCTACCATACGGGGAATACCCACGACCATCGAATTTCGAGTCCGAGCTCTTAGGCGCTACGCCAACTCAACTCGTGCTATATATGCATCTTCGTAATTAAAGTAATATTCATAAGGTATGAAACTTTTTTATTTTCATGTAATGTGCTTAACAAAAACGTCAAATGTTTGATATCATAGCATCACGATGCTATTGTTTTATCTCATTTCTTCTTTAAGTTTAAAGCGGAACACCTATAGCTCATTCATAAAAAAACATAATGCGCCTAAAATAAGTTTCACTTGACTGCCTCTGTAAGCTTAGTAATAGTGTACTTTTAAAATTAGATGAGTTGTAAGTGCAACTATGCTAATAACGAAGTGAGCAAACGAATAACTTTTCGTTGATGTTTAAGGAACTCACACTCGCATAAAATACGTGTACTAAAATGTTTAAGTCATCTCGATTCCCGTGATAGTTGAGTTTTTAGTTTTTTATAGAAACTTACACTCGAGCTACTTATTTTAAAAGTACACTATTCCTAAGCTTACAAAGGCAGTCAAGTGAAACTTATTTTAGGCGCATTATGTTTTTTTATCAATGAGCTATAGCTGTTTCGCTTTAAGCTTAAAGAACAAATGAGATAAAACAATAGCATAGCATCTGTTACTATGACTACTATTATGTTTTGTTACTATGACGACCTATTACCAAACAATGCGTTTCACTTGTCAAACATCGCACACGTCAAAATACCTCCACTCGAATGGTTACATTCAATGTTGACTAAAAAGTTCACGTAAACGATATTTTGAAACTCTCACTCGCAGTGTAGTTGTTTTAACTGTCCGCTAGAGGCGCTGACAATAACTCCATACATTTTGATTGCATAGACGCAAACGCGTTGGTGAAGTAAATGCTTGCGAAAACTCACACTTGAGCTACTGTTCGCAACTGTTCCTCCAGTACAGTGCAAGCCACCTCACACGCTGATTAAACAACTTGTACCTAAACTGTCTGTGATGTGACTGTACGGTAGATAGATGTTAGCGAATGTGGTAAAGCCAAAACATGTTGCATTTCCACGAACCGATTAAATACTATTTACGGTCAACTCAAACGTCATCGTGTTTTCCTAAATCCTAAGATTGATTTATAAGCGCTTACGTTTTAGTTTTGTTATTTCTGAACACATGTGATGACTCCCTCACATGTTTTTCTCTTATTGACTGTAATAAACACGGCTTCAATACCGCAATATAGCCATTTTAGTGAGGGCACGCCGCAAGCCGCCGCCGCGAGCCGCGAGCCGCAAGCCGCGCGCCGCAGCTGCACGGCCGCACTGTCTCACAGCACACGCTCTCTACTACTTGTGGCATTTCGTTTCTATAATATTAATGTTTACGTCTAGCTATTTATCCAAGATAGAGTTCGCCTTGTACGGTAGTAGAAATTAAACTCCAAGCATTCTTAAAAATTCAAGGTTTTCGTCAATAATTGCTACCGCTTTCTTGTATCCACAAAACCGCTAAAATACTTAAACGGAATTGTCTGAATTGAATAATGAAGTACTAGTCATTAAAAGTTAATATTTACAAACCATACTCTTCCGTATGCGTAATGTCTCAGCGACAGTTCATCGAAAACGTGATTCAAGCTTCAAATCGATAACCATTACAATTTACTAATTACAACCACTCAAAGCGTTTTGTCTAATGTTTAAACAATTGTACAAACTAATTGTGCATGTCATTCAATATTAATCTCGCGAGTCGTGATACAAACGGTTTTTTTTTACGGAAATAGCCGGCAAACGAGCTGACGTTCCACCTAACGTCGTCGCCCATGGACATCAGCCAAAGGCATCACGGATGCGTCGCCGACTTAGAAAGAGAGAACCAAAAGAAAGAAAGGAAGAAGGCAGTTTTTAGTTGAATCGACGACGTAAGGCAACACCTGCAGCGTCACAGATGCGTTGCCGTTTTGTAAGGAATCAAACTAACTCATTAACTATATCTAATAATAGTCCTCCTGTATAGTACTGCCCCCGATATTAAAAAGACGTATCTAACATTTTTTCCAGATTTGAATTATATATATTGCCGGATTCAGAAAAAAAGGCGCATCTGCACGTATTTTTAATATTCTTCTAACTTCCTCCAGTGCTGTTTTAGCACAACAAAATAGGGCGCTTCTGTTCATATTTTACACCCGATTGAAGATGAAAAGACGAATTTATGTGAAACTTAATTAAAAAGTCGCATTTATGTAGATAATGTCCTTATACTTTATAGTTTTTTTTTAGTTCAGTAATATAAAAGGCGCATATTTGTCCCTATTTCTAAGTGGAAGTAAGACGCAAATGAGCATTTGCGTCTAACGCGCTCTTAATAACCTGTGGCCACATCTGACCACTTGCGCCCTATTTTCTTCGTAAAATTATTTTAGCTTAGGCGCATTTGCCTTTTGCGTGTTTGTTTTTCACTTTTTGATATTTTAGTCACGTAAGTAATTAACATAATATCGTTTTTAATTACTTTTGAAAACGACTTATTATATGATTACTAGCCAAAGAATGTTATTTTTTAAGACGGTTTGTTTAACAAAGAAACAACAAGGATCTTCTTTAAGGATTTTAAATAATTTTAAAAACATTTTATCTAAGCCAAGGGTTATCTACATACTTTCTAATTCTTAAGAAAAAAGGCGGATATACCTATATGCGCCCATTTCTGTTAAACCATATACTAGATAGATAAACTAAATACTTAGAAGAAAAGTACAGCCAAAAGCGTTTGAAATTTAAAGGACGCATCTAGCCATTTACGTCTATTCAATGAAATATGTAATATTTTTCTTCATTTTTTATTTTTCATTATAATAATTTAATAAATTCATATTATAATATTACTAAACCATGTTAAAGCCTATTATTAGTGGGCATTATTTTCAACTTCCAGTATGTAAATATTTTAATTCACTCGAAGACATCAAACGATTTCCCGTTTCATTCGTTAACCGGACCGGACGCCCGGACGGTCACGCTCAAGAGATACCAGTCGTGATCGTTGAGCCTTCGTGGAGCACTGACGTATGACGAGGGTTGGGAACCCTTGCGCTGGTCGGGATGGAGCCGAGACCAGCAGTGGCGCATCGACCATCTCTCACAAGATGCAGGATGCTTGATCAATTTGTTATTTTAGTGTGCCATGTCGCATACATTGAGGAGTTTGAGTACGTGCTGCCTGTAGAGTGTAGACTGTACCTCGTGGGGAGTCATGTGAGCTCTGACACTCGGAGACAAGCGGAAGGCTCCAAGTATAAACACTTTACATAATTTTTCAATTGTAATAAAGTGGCAGTCGCTTCCGTCGCTGACGACACCACATACGTCGCTACTTGCTTCTCAAGCCCGCACTTATCGTGTTATCGCCGGATTAAGTGAATTCGCTGCGGCCGCGGTGCGAATACTATTTAATTACGGTATTGTGGGTGTAGAACCTTGGTTGGCTTATCGCTAAACTTGAGGCGAACGAGTTTCAATTGAATACGTCGCCTTCTTGCCACAAATTGGAGCCCTGTGTCCTGCCCGCTGGCCTGCCGGCGCGGCGCGGCCTGGGGCGATACGAGGCGCTCCGTGGGAACCTTCAACCGACGCGGCCCCGCTCGCCGAACGTGGCATTAGCCACTTTAGTCAGTAACAAAGCAGGTGGAAAGTAAAATCGATACATACGGAGTGCCTGGGCAGCGACGGCGGTGGCGGTCGCTGGTCGGAACTGGTGGTTGTCTGCTAGGGACCGACGGTCGGCTCGAAGCTCAGGAAACTCCTCTGGAGCCTCGATCGCAGATGAACTTCACAAATTTCAGCGAGTGTAGTGATCTCGACGGTATCGAGTGATTAATGAAGTTTCGAATTCGGGACCGCGCTCTCTCCCAGGCGGGATTCTGGAGTCGCGGCGCCGCTTCGAGACGTCGGGTGTCGCGTATTTGGACGCGCGGCACAGTTCAGCCCAGGGGGGGCTCTAACTGGTGTGCGTATTCGCGTGCGGCGCGCCTCGGCGGCCGAGAGACACTGTCACACTGTGCACCGGCCGCCACTGTATGCGGCTCACTCGCCACTCGCCACTCGCCACCGGCCGCATGGGCCGCACGAGCCGCAGCCGCACGGACCGAGAGCGACGCGTGGCGCGGCCTCGTTTGCCGGCTACGGCTGGACCTCGCCAAATACGAGAACTTGTCTAATTACAAATAATAAGAAACACATACTTAGGTAAATCACACGCTCATGTCTCCGGAGGTATCCCGACCCAGATTCTTAAGTCAAGTGCCATCAATGACCTCCTAAGTACATAATTTATGACCTCGCAAACGGTCTCAGCCGATAAAATCGAACCCCGGACGCTGCTCCCCAAATGGGTTTCGTAAGTGATCGTGACCTCAATGCCATGATGCCACCTGTGTTTAGACGTTCGATTATATCTAGCTCCATAATAATATGAAATTAAATCTTTTCTTATTGAAAATTGGCTTATTGGTGAATTACCATGAATAAAAACTAACAGAGTGGTGAGTGGTGGTAATCTGCACCTTTTCCTTCACAAAGTGTTTGTTCCATCAATCTCGCACGCTACAGATCACTGGCCTGGCCCACCGCCGGCTGCCGCCCGGAGCCGTCGCCGCGTCGTGTCGTCGCATCGTGCGTCGTGTCGTGTGTCACATCCATCACAAGGCGGCCAGGATCTTGTCACGGAACCAAACTTGTTTCCATTACAAAGGATAATGCACGACCGGTTATATTATTAATTGTATGTAGTAACACAGAGTCACTGGGCGCGCTCATCGTGACGAATAATCTGCGAGATTAGCGAGACACTATGAGCAATGCAACTGGCAAACAGATCACCCGAGCGGGGCGCCCGAGTTGTATGACTACTCCTGAACTACCGCAACCCTTCGGCTCTTTGGTAGAACATTCATCGTCCTGCCGAGCCATTGGCTCGTACCATCGTACGAGATGGTAAGTACTACCATCGCTTTAGTCAACTTAGTATTGGGATGCTGCGGGACTGTCACGCCTTCACTTACAAGTCATCCTTACTTCCATCAGCTCAATGTTCAACACTACTTAGTGGAGAGCTGTGTTGTGAGTCATGACGGCGCGATGAGGTCGCAACAAGTTATATTGCAATCCAAAGTTGCGCGGACCATTTCAACATAGGATTCACAGGTCTTGGTTCGTCCTAATGTGTCACCAGATACAGATGTCGCAAGCTCATGTATTATAGATATTCACAGATCACGAAATCCCATGGTGTGTCATTGGGGGGATATGAGCTGCTCTCGTGTCGTTAGCTGTGAAATGAACGGCTTCGCAGCTTGCGTCCACACCGAAATACTGAACTGAATAGTGCAAGCCGACGACGATGGCGCGGCGGTGGGACCACGGCGTATTTATAATTAACGAAGACTTTCGACAATCAAGCATCGGTGGAAATAGATCGTCGCGTGCAGGTATGCAAATTGTAGTGTAGCCATACTAGTCATCCATCACACGATCGCTCCAGCCTCGCGCGTCGCGCGTCGGCGCGTAACCGACCGCGACGTAAGTACCTACCGCCCACAACCCACGGATGCACCATACCTAATACCCATATCACTTATGTAGCTATGGTTCTTGAGTATTTTTATTTTAGATTAGCACACAATTATAGTTCCTCACAAGATGGTAAGGTACCCTTTTCTTGAGTACACTAGTTCATAAGGCGGCCGAGTTAATATCTCCCAAGCACCGACAAACGACGAACGTTCTATGTGCTGTCAGGTGTGAGAGTTGTGACTTGTGGCGTATCGCTTCGTCGCGATTATTGCATGATAGTACCGACTACCGACTACCGACGAATCATCGGGCGTCTCAATTAATACCAACCATAGGCCGTCGACGGTGTACGATGTGGTTGCTGCAGCACTCGGCAAGTTAGCACTCATACCGAGTACGGGAAATACAACAACTTGCATGTATCTGATGTAATGTAAGTAACATCGCTGACGATCTCTTGTCATGATCGAGTAGTTTGGCCTCATTAGGTACTAAAATGTTAAATGAGTTCGTGGATTTTCATTGTCAGGTAGGTACTACATTGTACTTCAATGGTTCGCGATGCCATTTAAGTTGAAGCCAACTGGTCTGTATCCTTTTGAGAATATCTTTCTAAGAAACTATCCTTATGAGATTCTGTTCTTATGAGAATCTATTTATAAGAATCTGTCTTTTACTGAGAATTTGTCCTTAAATGAGAACTTCTGAGATTTTGTTCCTATGAAAGTGTTTCTTTATGAGAACATGTCCATGATAGAATCGGGCCTGATATTCTTATAAACACCTAATCCTAATACTAACAAGATCAAAGATGTTTATCTTCTTAATATATAATATCATTGAACAAGATCTACCAACTAGCTGCTGTCCCCTACAGTCCTATTCGAGGTTTGTCTCCCACGTCCCAGGACGGCAGGAGATGGCAGCACTGGCCACTACAGCAGCAGAACTATATTTTAGTCGATTGTACTTGTAGGTGGATAAGTTAATATACCTATAATAGAAAATTATTGTACAACAAAAATAAGATACTATATTTTTCCCATTTAATCACGTGCTTTATATCAACTGTGACAAGACATACCTAGTCGAGTCAAAGTGGGGATTTCATGATTCAACTGATGGAATGTAATCTCAATAAAAAACATAAATGTGAAATGAGAGCCATGTTCAAAAAAAAAGAATTGAGATCTAAATGGGTGACACGTTCTATGTAGAAAAGTCTAAAATTTTTGTCACAAGAGCATGTAATATACTTAAGCTTCACATTTGACTTGTTTAGTTTTGACGTACCTACGTAGGTTATATTATATTTGTATAATTATATTCGTTAGGTCTGTTAGGTTGATGTAATGTATGGATGATTCTTACTTTTTTTTAAAGGTTCGTTGGTTGCTAACTAATGACAACTAGCCAAGTCAAATGTAAAGCTTGAATTACATGTTCTTGTGACTAAAATTTTAGGCTTTTCTAAACAGAACTCGGCACCCATTTAGATCTCAATTCTTATTTTTTTTAATATGGCTCTCATTTCACATTTATGTTTTTATTGAGATATCATTACTTCTTATTTAGAAATTATTAGTGTTTTTAGGTATATTCATATGAATGAATAGGTATATTCATTATCTAAAATTCAAATAATAATAGGTATATTATTATTTGTAAAATTACTGTACACAGTGGAACCGCTAATTCACTAGTTTCACTAATTATCAATAATTTTCAGTTTTTAAATTTTTTCCATTACATACGACTAATAATCTACCTTGATGCCAAACATGAAGTTTCTAGGTCATCTGGAAGTAGGTTATGTTGATCCTATGTCAGTGAGTCAGTCACCAATATGCGGGTTTTTAAACGTTAATATATCAATAACTGTTTGAGCTACATTTATTTTATGTAATTTTGAATTCTAAATAAGCTAAGGGGTTTTAATAAATATGCCAAATTTTATGTATGTATGTAGGTTAAATAGGTCTCGAGTTAAGGATCAAAAGTACCTCGAAATGGTTCGTGTAATATTACACATTATTTAAAAAAAAATTCTAGTTTCTGATTTATCCCTTTGTATTCACCCAACTATCTATCTGGATGCTCAATTTTAACTTTGTAGGTCGTCTTTAACTGGGTTACAATTTTGATCTAAAGGTCGGTCAGTGATAAAAATTACGATTTTTGGACGTTAATATCTAAATAATCTAAGGTGTGTTTATGAAATTTGGAGCACATATGTATTTCGTAAGTCTCAATATATGAGCAGAGTTTGACAGGTTTATGTGGAACAGTTTTCGAGTTATGAAGGGATCAAAAGTGTGTCCAAATGGTTTGTGTAATATTACACACGATGCTGCTCGCCAGTTCTATTAGCTTGAACATGGCTTGAAACGCGGTAGCGTGTCTAGATAAGCTGGAACCTTGTATAGACATAAGGTAGGTTTTAAAGTTCTAAAAGTTGTCTCTAAGGAACCCTTTTTTCTCCTAATATGTGAAGTATAAAACCACAGCGCAGTTTGGGAAAATTTCATGAAGTCCATTCGTCTTGAAAATAAATAACAGCAAAAGCAACCATGTGACACACACAAATAGTGTTCGGAACTCCAGTCGTGCGGCTCCGGTCCTAGTATGCAGCGTGCGTCATGCGGCGCGCGAAGGCCGCAACGCGCCCTCTACCGCCCGGGCGTCGTACTTCACTCTCGAGTGTCTCGAGTCTCGAGTCTCGGTGGTGCCCGGCGCCGCGGCGTGGCGGGGGCAGGTGGTCGGACAGCCAGAGAAGTGTGCCGTCGAGGTACGATAGATGGCTCTACCAACTGAGAAAGTTAGCGTTGCACCGACATTCATAAAACATTATCAATTAATTTTAATATACTGTACTTAAACAATACAGTATATTTAGTAACCCGCCTTCAAAACAACATACAAACAATACATTTGGCAATGTTTGGAGTAAATGGACATGATGCGTCTGAAGCTGAACCAACTGCAAGGACGCGGGCCGGTTCCGTGAGTTTGCAATTTGCATAGACATACGAGCGTTCCATAACATATATTATTATGTATAAGAGACTAGCTGTTGCCCGCAGCTTTGCATACGGAAATTATGTTTTAACTTATTTAAACTTTTATCCTGTTTTCCCGGGAAACCTTTTAATTTTCCGGGATGAAAAGTTGTCTAAAATATGACCCAGGGTATCGGTAACTACTTTTCTAATTTTCATCGAAATCCATTCAAGGGTTTTTATGTGATGCCCTTACAGACAAACAGACAGACAGACACTTTGAGTTTTATTATAGTAAGTTAAGAAGATTATTTCACATTAGGTAACGATTCCATCCCACCCATCTGATAATATGATGAATTGAAATGCCTCTCTAACATGCGCCAGTCTGACCGTTCCTGAATCTTCTCAATTCAGTGGATACCCGCAATCTTCAGGTCGTCAGTCCACTTGGTCGGGGACGCCCTATTCTTCGAGACGTCATCTTCATTCAAGGACCTTTCTTCCACAACGGTTATCGGTCCTTCGAACTATGTGGCCGGCCAGCCCATCGCCCTTTCAGCCAAATAATTATTTGAGCAATTTCGGTCACCTTCGTTCGTCTACGGATTTCATCATTTCTGATTCAATCGCTGAGAGAAATGCCGAACTACATCAAGCTTATGCATTATAATTATAGGCCAGTAGTGAAGCAGCACGTCCCGGATCTGTGTGTGAACACTGGCAACATGCACTGCTCGAACACCTCTGACTTCAAACACTGAGGTAACTTTATGACATTCAACATGGTTTTCGTTCGTGCGCTGTTCAAGTTCCCAAAGATCCTCCAGGGAACCCGTCACGACGACTTTTATTAACATAATTTATGATTCATCATTGTCATTGTTAGCATTCATTGTACCCACCAGCCACCTCAGACATTATTGTAATTTGTAGGAAGTCCTGCCTACTTCATAGAAACTGCTGATTTTATTGTGTTCCACTTTCGACGTAAAAATACCGCTTTTTCCTCAAAAGGTTTCCAGTTCCAAAATCCTGCTTAGCCTGAAAAAATCTAACAACGCCATGAACTCAGACCTCCCGTTCATTTGGTTCCAGCGAACTACATCAATACGTATTGTAAAATTTGTAAATCGTATTCCGTAGTGCGAGCTCGGTCGAGCGAGCGCGGCAGGCAGTCGACCTCCCGCGTCCCCGCTCCCCGCGCTCTGTGCCCCTCACCCCTCGGCCCTCGCCCCTCGCCCCTCGGCCCGGCGCGGGGGTGACGCGGTGGGCAAGGGGCACGGGGGGCCCGGCGCTACGATCGCATGCCATCGCAGCGCCGAGCCGGGGCCGAGCGCGGCCGCGCCGCACTCTACCGCACTCGCCCGCAGTCGGCCGCACGGCGCCATCCGGTCCGGTGCGTCTCGGTAACAAGCTCGACTAGCTCTCTGCGTTCAATGTCACTTTAACCACCTTCACATCAAATACTCGTGTTGACTGGATTCGTTATCATAATAATATTGTAAAAATTTTGATTTCTTCGTTCCGAGTTCCCGAGCGACGCCGCGACGTAGATTTTAATCAGTGAGTAGATACCTAATTAGGTAGCTTGTGTTGACACAGCACTGGCTTATCGTCGTGAACTCGCATCCGCCGCGCCGGCGCGCGTGATTAGTGAATCGTGTCGGGCTCGATCGGATGCCGTGTCGGCATCGGGCAGACCGGAACCGGAACTTAACGAAACGGTTCTCGTTTTAGATTAGATCGGTCGGGGCTGTCTGGAGCGATGCGGAAGAAGATCCTGCAGGAGATCCACCCGTTGAACCTGATCCGCGAGGTGGAGAAGTGGCCGGTGCTGTACGAGAAGGACAGCCCGGAGCGCGCCAACATGCACCTCAAGCACAAGATGTGGCTGGAGGTCAGCAAGGCGCTCTTCGACGACTGGGACTCCTACACCAAGCCCGTCAAGGAATTGAAGGGTGAGAATTTGGAACAACCATCGGTCATCCTGGTCGGCGCGGCGGGTGGGCGGCAAGGTTAGGGTTACCATACTTCAGGATTTGTCCTGAGATCTCAAGATTTTTGGACTCTTCTCAGGATTGCGGCTGAATTTTGCATATCTCATGAAATCTCAGGATTTATAGAATTTTCAATAAAATACAGCTTACATTTTAAATCAGTCATCTTAATCATCTAGACTAAGATGATAGTCATCTTAATCAGTTTTATCATACTTAATATGTGAAGATATATTTTTAAGTAAGGTTTTTTCTTTAATTATTGATTTATAAAATGCCCCACATGTTAAACTCTTCAGATTATATTGAATTAAAAGTATAGCTCGAACTGAAGACACCATTAGTCGGTTTCGGAGAAAATTCTCAAACTGTAAGAAATCTGGACTTTCGATTTTTCATCCTGCAGCCCTAGCCGGGGTGACTTACACACGTCAGCCGTCAGCCGGCTCCTCGGCGTCCGGCGAGCTATGGGCTATGCTATGGGCTATGGCCTGTGTTATTTTAATTACGAACTTCACAGTTCACTCCACTTTCCACCGTGCGCCGTGCGCCGCGGCGCCATCCAACAATTTATAGTAAAATATATAACTTAAATCTTTCTATAGCGCGGTGAGCAAGAGTAGGTATAATACCAAACATATTAAGTATGAGTGATTTTTTTTTTTTTGAAAATGAACTACGGATACTAAACAAAGATTTTTTTTGTCATGATAATAAACATTTCATTCCCTATTGTCAGAAGAATGATTTGTATTCAGTTCAACATTCAAACAGAAAGAAATTGAACTTCGATCCAGTCTTATCTTCCCGGAGTCCCGGAGTCCTGACCGTGCCGCTGCTGTGGTACCAAAATTATTTGGATGAATGTCTAAACATACACAAACGGCATCTACTGTGCTGTGAGTTAACTGAATTCGAATATTTATTAAAGAGGAAGGCCTTTTTTAGCGAGACCTGCGTAACCTATCATATCACTGTCGCAACATTTTAATTTTGTATGACTTTCACTTCGAATGAACACTAACTCGAATAAACGCTTCCACGCTTCAGGAAAAGGAACGCATACCATCATTACCATCCGCGGACGTTTTCGGCTGACAAAAACATCCAGCGCGCCAGATTTCTGTCGGACGTCCGAAAGCTCAAGGTCGGCCCAAGGTCACGTCCACGACTTACCTCCGATAGTTTGCACAGCTCAGTGTACATACATTATCTAGATACCTACAAGTCGCGGCTGTTAGCCGCGTCTTTCAGCCGCGTCCAATAATTTGTATTCAGCTTTAACTGCAAATTAATTCAGGACGGACGATCTCTCTTGGATCATGAGTGCGCGAACGAACTAGCACAGTTTTTCTACTTAGTGTATAACCTGGAACCTGCACGTCTGGAGGTTCCAGCAATTAGTGCTACGTTAGGGGGCGGTGCGTTGCTGGAACCGGCGGAGGTTCGTTTAGCGCTAGCACGGCTCCCGCCAAAACGCTCGGTCGGACCGGATAGTATCCCTCCGTTTATTCTCAAGGACTGTCGCTAGCGAAGCCACTGCTACACCTGACTCGCAACTGCGAGTTTCCCGGATCGGTGGAAATTAACTCGTGTAGTGCCGGTTCCGAAGTGTAAGGGTGGTACAGAACCAGGCGATTATAGACTGGTGGTGTTGCTGAGCGCACCTGCTAAGGTATTCGACTCGGCCATACATCACGCATTATATGCTCAGGTGGGGTCCAGTTGTCCGATGCACAGCACGGCTTTCGTCCTGGGTAGGGGACAACAGGGAATCTGCTGCATTTAATGTGTGAAGTGGTGCCGACGGTGGATGCTGGTGGCCAGGTGGATGTCGCCTATTTCGACTTCCGGAAGGCGTTCGATACCGTTGACCATGAAGTCCTGCTCACGAAGCTACTTGGCGTGGGCTGTACGCCGCATACGCTGACTTTCTTCGCTAGCTACTTGCGGGACAGGCGTTAGTATGTCGACTGTGGAGGGCACTTTTCGGAACAGTACTGGACAAGATCAGGCGTCAGCCAAGGCAAAAATTTGGGCCCACTTCAATTCGTAATCATGATAAATGATGATGATGATAACGAGTTCACAAAGACGGTCTCTAATGTTATTGAATTTGATATATATTGAATTACAATTATAATTGGACTAATTTAATTTGATTTGATTTATTATTATTATTTATTACTAATTATTTGATTATTTTATCATTTTTTTTTTGTTAATTATGCTAACGCATTAGGCTTTGCCTGTAATGTTAGTGTAACTTTGGAATAAATATAAATAAATTAATTAACTATTTGAACTTTTCCCTCTGAAATAATTTTATAATGACCGCGATTTTTTTAAACCAAATTGGGTATGAAAGCAGTGTTTTTTTTGGTTTTTTTCGCAGCTCTGAGTTTGATCTCTTTTTTTGTTTACATTTTTGTATTAGGTACCTATTACTTGCTTACTTCTACTTAAGTCAAAAGAAGTCCTTTACAAGTAAAACAATCTGATTGATTGCAGTGCAAGAGCTGGCTCGCAAGTGGCGCAACCTGCGGGACACGTTCCGGCGGCACGTCGAGATCGAGAAGAAGATGCGCGAGGGGGGTGCGGCGGGGGCGGGGGCGGGAGCGGCGGGCGGCAACAAGAGGAAGAAGTACGTGTACTTCAAGTACATGCTGTTCCTGCTGCCGCACCTGGCGCCCTCCGGGGAGCCGCCCGACGAGCCGCTGCCCGAGCTGGACCGCTACCTGGCCACCGCCGCCGCCGCCCCCGCCGCCGCCGCCGCCCCCGGCCGCCGCAAGCGCAGGCACGCCTCGCCGCCGCCCCCCGAGCCCGCCGCGCCCCCCCAGCACCCCCAGCAAGCCCTCGACGAGGTCGCCATAGACGAGGACAAGCACTTCCTGCTCTCGCTGGTGCCTACTTTCAAGAGGATGTCCGAGGACGAGAAGCTCAGTGCGAAGATGGAGATCCTGAAGGTGATTCGCGAGGTGAAAAGCAGGAGCAGGGCCGGGGGGAGCGGGGGAAGTGGGCGGTCGGTGGACGCGCTGGCGCCCTCCGCGCCCTCCGACGCCATGAAGCTGGAGTTCTACAGCGTGGACGATGCGGAGCCCGACTACAACGACAGCGACCACAACTCCGACTAGCCCGAACGGCCACACCCGCCAGACCCGCCAGACCCGCGGCGACACGTCACACGACTAACACTGACGTCACTCACTCACACACGTCTGTTGTAGTTACGTCATAGAAAGGGAAAGGGCCTGCAATGTTGATTTGTCGCTATCGAGTATGAATGAACTTGAATCCAGAGACAGGACCGATTGCATCGAGCCAGCGAGTCACTATATTTCATTTCAGTCTGTGGGGACGACGATAACACCGTACAGCCGTATAGCAGAGTATACCATAGTAGTTATACCATTTACCAGCGGCATATTCATAATAAAATTTTTGAAGTGAAAACTTCCTTAGCATCGTTGTGATTTGAAAGTCGATGAAACGAAAAAGCGACAGTGAAAAAAGACAGACATATAAATTCATAAGATTTAACGTGGGAGAAAATGAGATAGGAAGCATTATAGTGTTTCTAATGTTCGTGGTTCTCTTTGTGTTACTTAAAAAAATGCTAAGTTGTATTCATAGATAGCGCGTGGAACAAGATAGAAGATTCGTTTTATTGCTGGATAGATGGCGCTAGTTGCTCATTTTACTATTCATATTACGTTAAGAGATGGCGTTAGTTACCACTGTTTTCTTACTAAATCCTACAATTATCATCTCCCGAAATTTTACATTCGTCTCATTATCTTGAAACCAAAATTTTTGAAGGTTACACTTCTACCATGTGTGAATTGCACACATTGTTTTTTTTGTTTAAATTACAGTTGAGTGGTAGTCCACTGCGATTGTTTAATCTTCAATCTTATAGATTGGCTTGAAAATAATGTATAAATGTATCTGTAGTTAGATTGTAAGATGTAAGGATACTGTAAAATATGCAAATTGTTTAATTGTTATTTTGAAATGTTTGTTAAATTAACATTGAATCTTATATTTAATTTTAATTTGTTTCCTTTCAAAGTGTAGAAGAGGTCTTATATTTCATATTTTTACAAAGTTTTGAAATATATAATTCAAATTATATTTATTGCGAAAATCTCCATCAAAAATTTTTTGCCAATTTTGACATGTTTTCCGGAAATTGGTGAGATTTCCTAAAGTCAGCAAATGTGAGGATTTTAAACATGTAGCAAATGGATGTATCTACTTGGATTAGATTGATCGCCAACAACAATTTAGATAACAAATAAAAAAATCATTGTTAGATGATCAAGTACCTCCAGTTGACAAGAAGTAACTCGGCTGGTGCCTCCCGAGTTAGGTGTATTTGATAAATCCATATCGGTAAAATGTCGTAGAAAGTTGAATGAAACAGGAACATTAGGAGCACGAGAAATAGTATTCCCTCGCCCTCGTGGTTCTCCTAGTACTATATAGTAGTAAAACATGGATGTAGTGTCGTAGTGTGCAGTACAGTGGGTGTGGGGCTCCCGGGCGGACACCCACCAGCACCCCCCCCCCTCCCGCACTGCACCAGCTCGTATTTTTTTCAAAATGGGCATTTTCCGGAATTCTCCCGGGATAGGAAATACAAAGTACTTATACTATCGCATCAAAGTACGATAGTATACTTCGCTTTCTTTGGCATATCAAAAGGATTAATTTAAATTCCTACGAGAAAAGAATAAGAAGGATTTTCGATTTTATGCCGTCGCCCTAAATTTTCCCCTAATACTAACCTATTAGTGATCGATGCCGTAAAGAAATTGTGGAGACTTCTAAACTAAAGTAGAGGAACTTCACAAGTCGGTGAATGTATTAAACAGTATAATCTTTACGTACTTAATTTACGTACATAATTAATTCACAAAAATCAGCTACGGCGGGGCCGCCTGCCCTCTGGGCACCTGTCGCACATTGCACGTGCACACATTATGAGGTCCCTCATCCACCGACATCGTCAATAGCACCGACCGGGTCCGGTCACGGCAGCGTCATCCGGTAGTTGGCCACCACCACCGAGAAGTAAGCGGTGAGCAGCAGCGCGGCCAGCATGAGCGCGGCGTACCCCGCGGCGAAGGCCAGCCCCCCGGCGGCGGCGGCCAGCGCGCCCAGCGCCAGCGCGCTCGCCAGCGACGCCGCGCCGTGCAGCACCGCGAACCACAGGTACACCTCGCACAGCGCGTCGCTCTCGTAGCGCGCGGCCGCCGCCAGCAGCGCGTGCACCGCCAGCAGCAGCACGCCCAGCGCGCCGAGCACGTAGCGCGCGCCCGCCGCCGCGCCCGCCGGCAGCCCCGCGCGCTCCGCCGCCCGCGCGCCCGCCGCCGTCAGCGGCCAGCAGTACAGCGCGCCCCACGCCAGCCCCGCCGCCGCGATGCAGCACACGCCCGCCCGCAGCGGCACGCCCCAGCAGCACTCGTGCACCGTCGGACAGTTGTCGAACACGTAGCCCATCGCGTCGCGCCGAGCCGCCGACCCACTCCGCAGCTCCGCGATAAACACTAATCTCGGATTGCGGTGTTTCAGTGGACGAAAGCAGAATGATTCGCAACAGAATGTCATCGCTTTCTGTCACTTTCGCGGCAACTGACGTCCCGCCATAGAGTATCGCGGAAAGAATATTGCGTCCGGTAGTTTCGGTACAGAATAATATTTTTAGAAAAGCTCCTGCAAATAAATGAAAAACTAGACTCACCGTTGACCCTCCTCTTCATGAGGCAGGTGAGCATCCTCTGGAGCCCGCTGAGACGCGCGCGGCGGTGGCGGGCGGGGGGCGCGGGGCCACGGCACGGCCCGCACTCCACCGGCAGCTCGATGGGCGGCAGCGAGAACCGCTCCCGGGGAGCGCCGCGCGCCGGCCACACGTCGTCCGAGCTGTCCCACGCCAGCTCGCGGGGCGCCGGCAGCCGCAGCGGCGGCAGCGTGCGGCTGTAGGGCACCACCCGGCCCCCGCCGCTCCCGCCGCCCCCGTCGAGCCACGTGTCACCGGAGAGCAGCGAGGACGACAGCGACAGCGAGTCCCCGCCGGGGTCCAGCGGGTAGTTGCGCACCAGCCGGACGGGACGGGCGGGGCGCGAGGGCTGCGAGGAGGAGGTCCACGTGGTGTCGTAGTCGTCCGAAGGGGAGAGGCAGGATGGGGAGGGGGAGGAGGGCGAGCGGAAGCACGACACGGGCTGCATGTTGAGGAAGGCGCGCGCGACGGGCGGCGCGGCGGTCAGCGTGGTGACGGTGGGCGGCTCCGGGGACAGCACGCCGAACGGGTGCGTGAAGTAGAACAGGCACAAGGGACCACCCTGCACAAACACATCGACTCGGGTTCATTAGGTGGATAGTAGATCCGTTTGATTCTGAGGTAGCGAAACTTAAACAATCATCAGGCTAAACGACTAGTTTTCGGGTCCCTCGCCTAAGAATTCGACTTCACGTCTGATTGTCACTGTCGGAGTGCGACCGACGCGACACTCCCGTACCTTTACGTCGTCGGTGGAGGTGGACGCGTCCGTCCGTCCGCCGGTCATGTTGCTGCAAGGTGGCGGCTATCGACGACGGTCACCAGCCGCACCGGCCGCACACCGCCGGCACCGGCAGCAGTCCGAGCGCGGTCATATCGCGACACCAATGAACACAATAAACAGAAGAAGTCTGTTGCACCGCAAGTGTACACAGTGAGAGCGCGGCGGCTGTTGATACGCGCCACGCGGAAGTAGTTCCTCGACTTCCCGCGAGCGCGGCGCTGCGGCGCTGCTGGTGTGTCAACACTCAACGGTCGGTGGTGGTGGCGCGTGGTGGCGGGTGGTGGCGGGTGGTGGCGGCGGCTGGCACGCGCCCCCTGCGGCGCAGGGACGAACTTTATTCGCAATGCGTAAAACATTCTTATTATTCATAGGACTTTGCAATAGCAAACTCTACATCGAGCATGCGAAATATTCGCCTATTTCTCTATATTATGGTAGCTAACCGTCACCCGCCAACATCGGTGACCCAGCAGCACCAAAGTCATGGAATGACACTCATATACTAGGCAAATTGCTGCATTTATTTAGGTACATATATATCTATATAAAATGTTTAAAATAAAGTCGCTTCCCGTGTCTACGTATATATGTATGTACCCACACTTAGGTCTTAGATCTTTCAAACTAAGTAAGGGAACATACCAAAACTACGTGACCCATTTGGGGGGGGGGGGGGAGTCTTCAAAACAGCTTGGTCACAGAGGGGAGGGGGCGGTTTAGGTTTTCGTCACGTAGTCAATATTATCTAGGAAAATTTCGTGCCTTTTCGAGTTCACAGATGAGAACACTGAATTTGCAAAAAAAATATTGAAAACCTTAGATATTGAAAATATTTATGAATTACCACGTGCCAACAAGGGGGGAGGGAGGGGGTCTTCTCATATACTACGGATGGTCACGAAGGAGGGGGAGGGGGGTAAAAAGTTGGAAAAAATGGGTTACGTGGTTTTGGTATGTTCCCTAACGCATTTTAATGCGGTTTTCATCAATAGACAAAGTGATTCACGACGAAGGTTTATAATATGTATAAAACAGGGAGAGGAAGAGGAGGGAGATGTTAGCTATGTAGTAATATTGTATATGACGACGCATCTGGCCTAACGGTTACCATGGCGGACCGCCCCGCCGCCGCCGCGCCGTACCGAGTCCTGGGTTCGATTCCCAGCGAAAAGGAAATTTGAACGATGAGTTTTTAAAATCTGTTCTCGGTCTGGGTGTGTGTGTTGTCCATGGCACCCACGACACCGGGAATCCTAGCTAGTCCACACTACGCTATGAATGTGTAGCGTTATTTTTGCCCGCGCCCTCCTGACCGTATCCTATGCAGCCATAAATATGTTGGCATTTTGTAGGCAGCCCGAGTTCGGGGCTGGCTGGCGGCGGCGCGGCGGCGGGCGCTCCGCGGGGCGGTGACGTCGCCGCCAGCTGATCTCGCCCTGCGCCCTCCCTGCCCGACCAGCGACCTACTGTAGCTACCTCAATGGTGACTTCTGATATTGTAATTATTGCTCACGGTGCGGAATTAGGCCGATATCATCACGATTGAAGGTTTGTTGTGTTTTGAACGCGGTGACCCACTTGCAGACGCACCGCGCTGACACGACACCGTGACACCGCCCGGGCGCCCGCGCCGGCATCATATTATTACTGGTAAATATTATTATCTTTCTGTGAAGCTTGCCAGGCTAGTGGCTAGGGTAGGGTAGGCCCAGGTGGTGGCAGGTGGCAGGTACCACCCCCTCGAGTCAGCCGCCAAACCACTCGTCGTGTTCCGGCAGCCGGCTGCGGACTTGGGAGCCACTTCTTTCTTTTTCTCTCTTTTCGTGTTACTGATGTCCATGAGTGACGGTGGTCACTTACCATCACGTGGTTCGTCAACTCGTTCATTGAATAGTTACATTAGTTACTTAAAATAAAAACCCAATAAGTAGTGCGGTAGCGAGGAAAACTATCTTAAGGCAACATACAATTATTATACTTGAATTGAAACCTATTAAAACATATTGAAACACACACAACAAAAAGCGTAACTAAGAATACTAACGCCCCAACTCAGAGTCACTACATTAACTACTTAAAACTTACTTAAATTGCTCCTTGTAAAGAATCACCATTCAAATTCTGTACTAAGGAGCGATTTAAGTAACCGTCAGTGAGTTGCGGAGTAAGTGGAGGCCACGCTTCGTAGAGGTACCTGAAGGCGACCCGCCTTCAGTGACACTGACACTGACGTCACACTGGACCAACAATTTCATTCGACACGTAATCTTATCTTAATATATATAAATTACGTGTCACGTTGTTTGTCCGCGATGGACTCCTATACTATTAAATCGATTTTAATCAAGTTTGATCCAACTTGAAAGATAGGATAGCTTACATCTCAATTTATAGTCGCAATATTTTATTGCAAATTAATTCCTCGTGCGAAGCTGCGGGCAACAGCTAGTAATATACATATAAAATACGATTGAAGTGACTGACGTTGACCCACTCGTAGCATGGAGTTTAGAGGTAAAGGGAGCCATCTCTGAGGCTGGGGGAAAGTTGAAATAGTGTCCAGCAGTATACCGAAAATAGAGGTTCCAATACCTACCAGAATGGCACTGGCTTCGGAATAACTACGATATGAACAATGAACATAGCTACTGTAGAAGGAGTGACATTGGAATTTGGATGAGTCAATGATGTATAATATCATTGGGATGAGTTAAAATACTCTATAATAATTTATCTTAAGCTTACCGCAATGCCACCCTTATTGCTACCGCAATGCCATCGCTCCACCCTTATTGGACGTGCGTTTTCATACACAGAGATGGCTCTTACCTCTATACCTACTCCATTTCATCCTATACAATGATAATAATAAACGCTAACACACTCATACCCCGCAGTAGGTTACCTGTGTAGCGGGTGAAATGGACGACATATATAACATATCAAAATAACACCCTGCACCCGAGTATTTGTCTCTCACATAAATACCTGCCCCGGCCGGGAATTGAACCCGGGACCCCTCACTTCGCAGGCAGGGTCGCTACCAATTAAGCGACAGGATCGTCAGTAAAAGATATAATTCATCCAATGTCACATGATCCGTCTTCCATTACCTCTTCGAATCATCGTGCATCGTTAGTTAATTTAAGGACTTAAATGCTTCTTGCACATCACAGAACGCTCTACACAATATTTTTAACTAAACAGTGCCATCTATTCATTCTGTATAGTACTATTACTGTTAAGAGTTCTGACGGAGACAATTTAGTTTTGAAGAACTTACCACGATGCCACCTGTGATGTCTAAAGTAAAATGTTTTTATAATCGACTTAAAAATTATTACTAATTAATTTTATTTCAGAGAATCTTTTCAGTTTCTTCATGTTAAAGATATTAATCAATACCCACATTGTAAGGGTGTGTAAGAATAAGTCTAACTAAGGGTGGGTTTGATTTTTTTACATAATGTTGCTTGGGACGACAAGAGAAGATTTTTTTTAATACGACAGTTAGGGTCGCCAGAAATTCGGTAAATCCTGGAATGTCCCGAAACATTGCGTCTTGTTCTGTGTACACTGTACAGTAATTCGACATGTAATTGCATATAGCGACCGTATTGCGAGGATATCGCTAATGTAGCGCTTTACAGAGTGATGTACAATAATACCATGATAGCTTTGTCGATATTTTAAATGGAATAGATACCTACATTACATTATTACATAACTAATTAAAAAAGAATTAAATATTATGAAATTGTCATTGGGCGTAAATAAAATAATGATAATTTTGTACCTAATAACCAATGATATTTAAAAAATACTTATAATATCATTGCTAATAACAGTGTAAGTTACATGTTCTCATTTTTGTACAATCCGTACAATTGAATGCACGTGTGCTAGTTTCAAAGTATTCGTACGTGTGTACCTACCAAACTTTCGAGTTTCGATTCACACGCACTCTAATATTAATATTATGACAGCGAGCAAAGTGCCTTCGAGTTCCGACGACAGCTATAGATGTGTATCGATTCATACAAATTTTATTTATGAAGGAGGATAGTTCATCGATTAATTCGTGTGGAATGCTCTCAACAAACGCGCTACACATTAGATTGATTTAAATTGAAGTGCCACCAGCCACCACACCACGCCATTAGATCTACTTAGCGTTCTTCTTTGTGATGGCCATATTACATTGAGCTAGATACTTACGACACTGTAATATTTTGTCGTTTTCATGCAAGTAAAGAAGATGCCAAGTGGCAACATCACATGAGTCGTCATCATATTGTGATGTTGCCACTTTGCAGTGACTATTTACAGCATAAAATGTTTAAGTATAAAAGTAACAGTATATTTTTATACAATTTTGGGTACTATAAATATTACTTCATTCAAATCCGGAAATAATGTAAATATGTGATGTACCTATTATGTAAATATTTAATCTTATTGCGAGAAATCAATGAAGTATAATTCCTTGGGTATTTTAATCGTTGTATTATGAGAAGTGGTCCTGGAATCAGACAGTTCTCAATCTGGGCACGTAGTTCCCGCCACCGCCGCGCCGCCACGCCGCGCCGTTGTTCCCGGGAGTCAGGGAGTGGAGCCCGGAATGTTCGGGAGAACCTGTAGCTTGTAGTGTGTGGTGCCAGTCTGTGCGCAACAACGCGACGGTCTCGTGACAATGGACGTCGCATTAATTACTGGGCCGCGAGCCGCCAGTCGCGGGCACACTGCGGGTTGATGACCTCCGAACTTTGAACATGAACCTAATCAGTAAAAATACACACACATAGTACAACAACACTGCTATCCTACGGGCACACGGGTGTGGAGAGATGTTATCAGAAGATTAATTTTATCACAACTGCCGCTGCACCAGCCGAGTCCCGCTTTGTTTACCAACACAACAAGTGTCTTCGAGGAATTTAATCAAAATTTCAATGTGTAAGAGGCTTATAATATTATACTAATTAAATCTGTGAATATAGTACGTTGTTCAGGAATGTTTTCTTCAGTAATCAATATAGTCTTTAAAAAAATAATTCACTCAAAATATAATTATAAAGGCTCATTTTTAGGGGTTCGTCAGTCCGTCCGTCTGTCCATCCGTCTGTCCGAAGCAAAACTCCGAGATCCTTAGTGCTAGAAAGCTGTAATTTGGCATAGATATACATATTTATTAAAACTTCATAATCTTAGAATAAAATATTAAAAAACATTTTTTTTCAGGGTACCTCCCATACAATAACTTGAGGATGAATTTTTATTCGTCGCGTACCCTATAGTGTGGGGTAACGTTGAAAAGGTCTTTCAAAAATATTATGGGTCTTCCAGGACCATTTTTGGAATTAGGGGTTCGTTTGCAATATTTATATTTGCAAATATTTAGCTTTAAAGTGCTAATTTTGTTTAGAGTGTGCTGCCGGCTAAACGGTCGAAGTTGGAGACAAGAGAAAAATTCACAAAAATAGGTTATATGATGAATTTACAAGGAAAACTATGACGGCTATGTAATCATAAGTGCAGCTTAATGAGTAATAGTCGATAAACTTACTTCTTCGGAACCCTACATTGCACGTAGCCTGACACGCACTTCCCCGTTTTTTTTATATTCAATTGAATAAGGCACTGAGAACCAATTCGGCAACCATGGAGTCATATTATAGTTTGTAGTAAATAACTTTCATGAATATTGTATCTTATTTACGGAATCCCGAATCGATATTTTGAATTGAAATTCCGAAACGGAATTCCAAGTGCATGTGGCCGTGTCTTATTGTTTTAAAAGATATACAACTTCTTGAGCATCGTATTTGATATCGGTCCTGTTGTAATAAGTGTAGATAGTGAAGCATGTGTTTTCAATACAATCGAGATGCAACAGCAACATGTGAAGTGAAATGAGGCGGCACCGCAGCGATGATTCCCGCCTTTTTTGACAGTTGCCTGTCGCATAATCAGGCGTGAACACGTACCGCAGCGCGCAGCTGCGCCGCGCATTGCCAATGCGTTCCGAAAAATTACGCGTTTTGCGTATTCTGTGAGTTGACACGCGCGTTTCATTGTCCACAAGTAATGCAGTGTTTGTGATTATAACTGGAGACATGCTATAATAGTGTTCTGTGTCAACTACAAAACAATATATTTTGTTTGTTAGGTTCTGTTAAACTTTTGTTCCACTTACACGGTTCACAGCGTTTACGATTAGATAAAATTTATATTTATCTACATATTTGTCATCATGAATGAAACTACATCGATATCGATAACCAAATTATCGATATCGCAACCCAATCTACGTCGTTAGGGAACAAGCTTAAAAACGCGTTGGATTAATGCAATTTAATTCACACATCTGGAAAAAAATAGAACATGGGTTAACAATACAGTGATAGTAGGTACATAAGGATACTTAAGTATGTAGGTAGATAAAAATACCCAGTAGTTACCTGCTTACCAGATTTTAAATAGGTATTGTAAATTGGTAGTCATGAAAGTACCTACAGGTTATGCAGCTGCAGTTTTGTGAATGCAGGTTGCAGGTGTCAATACATGTGTAGGTTAGGAACTTGAAAACATGTTGATCATATTGGTTTATATAAACATAATTATCTGCTTCGTTGAATTCAACTTGCTACCTATATAAAAACCAACCACTCATGGAAGTCCTAAACCAACGCATCTAGCCTAGGATTGCCAACCTCAAATTTAAAAAACCAGGATTTGAAGTTGAAGAAACCAGGACAATTCAGTTTGAAAACAGAACGCAGTAATAGAGTTGTAATAGTTAAATAAAATTAATATCTAGTGAAAATAGGTGAAATGAAATTCAAGTAATTAAAATAATAGTATTTTTAGTGAGACCACCCGTAACGTATGAGTTTTAAAAGAGGCCCACGAATTTTAATATTCAAAAACCCAGGACGCTGCTTAAAAACTATTCAGGACGTCCCAGGACACTACGAAAACTAGGACATGTCCTGGGAAAACAGGACGGTTGGCAACTCTAATCTAGCTATCTAGGTTATCAACTCAAAATATTGAGAATATTGAGATAAATTCCGGATATTTTCAATATTTTTAGTAAAAAAAGTTTACCGTTCGCTATGGAGTTTAGATACTGCCCACAATTTTTCCTTTTTTATGTCTGAAACAATATTGTTAACTGATAATAGAAAATAATAATTTTGTGTTTGTAGTAGGTAGTAATTATAATTTTGCACCTTCACTCATGTTAAAAAATATCGTTTAGCTTATAGTATATCACTTATATATGTAGTGAAATATGGTTAGGGGATCTCGGGGCTTGGACGGGAGCGACATCCTCCTCGCTTGTATTAAGCATATTGGACACAGTCATGGCAAAAATGATAGCTAATTAATTATACCGATAGCTAATTAATTATACTCAGTTGGCCGAGCTACACCTATAATTTAAATGGTCCGAACTGAAAATCAGTGCCGTTCTTATCGCGGCTTTCGCTGAGTTCGGTCCTTTTTACGGCTTTGTACTGCAGCACAGATCCCTTTTTTCAAATATTTTAGTTAACTCTTGTAATTATTTTTTTTTGTAATATGAAGAAGTAATATGGACGCGCTGTTACTGTATACATTATCACACAATTCATCACAATTCAACAGAGGTATGTGACAAGTAACAACTGATTGTTCGCTAGGTGACAACCTTAGTTATAACAAACAATGACGCTGTGTGGATGGTGTGGGACTGTAGGTCACTGGCTGGAGGCCTCCCTCCAGCGCCACCGCCACCGTCACGACCGTGTGGCCTCGCACTCCACCCAATCCATCTCCCATATGAGGAGCTCGCGTGGGCACGGTGGGCATGCTGCATAATTGAATACATAAGTTAGACATCTTTATTCCTGACTCTGTTTTATAAAAAAATAAATTCCACTGACAGTTCCCACTGTTCAAACGTCAATTTGTTCTTAGATTATATTCTATGGACAATCTGAACTGTAGGTCGTAACTAAATAATCAGCATCGTACATGAAATTGATCAATGGTCAAAACACAATTACATTTTTTTATATTATAATATCATTGAACTATAATATAGGTATAACTAGGGTTACCAAATTATAATATTTGTATTTCAGGATAAACTATAGAAATGTAGTAGAAAATTAAATAACTTTCAGTGTATAGTAGACAATTAAAAAAAACAAGTAATTGTGTATTTTTACGAAAACTCAATTAATTGCCATTTTTATTTAAGAGAAAAGTGTTTTTTTTTATCATTTACACCTAACTAGTAACCGCTTTCGCTGAGCTTCGGGAAACCTATACATGAGTTAGTACCTCGTAGTATTCTAAATTCACATACGTAATTATAATTTTTATTTTTGAACAGATTGCTTTTATATCAATCTAACGAAACAAATATACACCAAATATTGCTACAAGGTTGTTATAAAACACCAATGATAGCTAAATTTAAATAATATTGTTTGAACTGTTTCCGAATAAACAGTATATAAATAGATTAATAGGTACCTACGTACACAGTATAAGTACCTACGCTTCATAATTTTAATTTTTAACTATAAAAGTAATTCTAATTCTAGTAATAATGCGTTGATAAATTAAGCTATTGTAGATGTTATTTTTTGTCCCATAATATCTTAAATTAATACAATATTTGGATCAGATCATAACATAGCTGGTCTTGTTGTTGTGCTCGCGGATTCACTCAGTTAAATTAAGTCGAAATGTCAGTTATACATAGCTCGCTAGTCGCTAGCCGCCACCACGTACAGCGCTGAGCGCAGCCGTCGGTCGTCGGGTCCTGACTCCTGTTAATGACGTGTAGCCGGATAATCGAGTGTTCGGCAAAAATTTAACCAGTATTACAATCATAGGGTAACTTTGTATTACAATTATATTGTACGAGCTCTTGTTAACTACGTACATTAATAGAAGTAAAATGATAAGACTTTGTATGCTAAGAATTTTGTATTACTGGAAATCCGTATTTAAATATATATGAAATTTAATGAAACTTGATGACGTGATAAAAGATGAGCACGCGCGACTCTTGACGGCTGATTGCGAACTAACTCAAAAACATATTAATTATAATTAAATTGTGTCGCACGCGCTCGCGTAAATGCTGACCCCAGCAGATGCACGGTTGCACCGTACATGCTCCCAAGGGCAGAAGATGAAGGGTGAAGTGATGTGCATGAAGTGCATTGTTATGAGTGCTGATTTTACAAGGTGATTCCATTAGGTCCTTATTATAAACATTTAAAGTCCCTAAGTGAAATTTATCTTCCTAGGCATAGGTGTTGTACACTTGTTCACTTTATGCACTTGTGGAATTTGGGGAACACTGTATCCACTTTGACACCGCACTTCACTAACACATTCACTATCGTATCGATCAAAGTCACCATCACTGTTAACACTTTGCTTCGATCGTCGACTTGGTGGACTCGCCACTGCAGATCTGAAGGTGACCGTGGGTTCCGGGATCGCTTGTTCGACCCTGGCCACCGCCTCCTGGCACAGCGTCCATTGCTTGCTACGGACCTTGCCGGCAACGACAGCCACTCCAACCACCAATATAATTCCCATGATCACATAGATAGCAGTATAATGGTGAACATCGTGATATGATATGCGTTGATAGAGACTCTCATCTGATTTGAGCTTATTTATCTGTTCCTTGATCTTCTGCAATTGTATTTCACTTGAGTTCAATGAGTAGTTTAGTGATAGAGGAGTTGGAATGCTTATATTTAGGACGTGATTGATTGGTTCTGTTTCTTGCATGTAGAATTTATTTATAATATTATTTATGTTACTGGAACCTTCATTATGTGCGTAAATCGTGAAATTTTCGGTTTTAACTATACATCCTGGATCAATATTTAATATTCCTGCCTTCTTGATATGCCTAACCGTCGCATGGTCTTCACATAATATTCTTACAGGACATACCCCACAACAAAAGTATACATACGTGTTTATTTTGCTCATTTCTGTCCACTCATTGGTGCATGTAGTATAACTGATTTGACACTTCCTCGTAATTTGGTCTGTGTTACATAAATTTTCATAATTTTTGAGATGATAAACCGGTCCCTTTGAGTAGCAGTATAAGTATCCACTACCTCCATCGTGTTGACATGACTTGACATCTTGTTCAGACATGGTCAAATATTGTTCATTTCTTAAATTAATAGCCACGTAATCTGATACAGGTACAATTCGAGCCATAACATTATTAATAGCATGCGGAATTGATAATATTTTCGTGATTTCATATGGGTCCCGTGTCACGAGAGGTAACCGTAGCTCAAATAATAAATAATCTTCTGACATCCTTGCTTTGATTTTCAATAAATTGTAGATGTTTCTAAATTCGTTATGTAAGTTATTAATAGGTAGTGTTAAATCCTTTGTAAGATGACTTGATATGCTATTTAATGTTTCTTTAAGTTGTTCAGGAGAAATTAAATGAAAATTAAGATTGCCTTGGTATATATCTGTTAAAGTATCCAATAAGTTTTCCTGCACACTAGATAACTGTCTCAGCATGTTGTTTGCCGCAATAGCGCCTAGTGTAAAATCGTTATTCATAAGGTTTTTCTCTTGTTCCGTTTTCAACACATTCCGAAAATGATCAAATTGCTGCGTTAAGTAGTTCAACATCTTATGTTGTTTATTAAGCGACTCTTCACTCCTTTTCAAAACGTTATATTCAGCCTCTACTATAGACGTTTGATTTCTTATAAGTGCCGCCAAATGATTCTCGTTGTCATGAATCAATAGTATATCGTGTTTATACTGTTCGGCGAATCTCTCGTCCAGTACTCCGAAGAGACTGTTTGCCAGATACCCGACACCGTCGATAAGACCCCGGCGCTTACGATGATCCCGACGCGTGCTGGAATGCTGACTCAATAACAGCTGGTTATAGTAATCCAGTTCCGCGTATTCTTGTTGCAATTGTATTGAAATTATGTCACAATGGGAAACATTTTTTAATTGATTACACACCTGTCCTAAGTAATTTATGTATTTGTTGCATGCTTTCATTCCTTGCCAATATGAATCCATGTTATAGTATGTAACTATTTTCCATTCGTCTCGTATTACTTTCATATCGGAAATTTTATCAAAATATAGACCTTGGTCGTCTTTCAGAACCGATATATTAAACGAACATTGTACTGTGCCGAAAATATTCATAAAAAATAATAATAAAGTAAATAAAGATAAGACATTGCAACTTGATCGCTTCACTCGTCCTTTGTTATTTGATATACTAGTCGGTTCTGCCTCTTGTTCAGTGCGTGTATTGTTGACAGGAAAAACTGATAGATTTATAATTGGTCGTTTAATGAAACCGCTTTTTGTTCTTAATGTGACCATCCTTACTAGGCCGTCAGTATCTAGAAAGGGATTAAATTGCAACAACTTGCTTTTTGCACACAATGCCTTGTTTTGTTGTAAGTTATTTATATCGCTTGTAAATTTTAATTGTTGTACATATTTGATTATTGTATATTTTGCTATATTAATTTCTTTGAATGTAAGGTAATTTAATTTTTCTTTTTTATCTTGTTTCATCATGTTAATAAATCGTAAAATCCATGCTAATACTCGTGTTAGTTTTTGAAAAGAACTATATCTTGCTAATAGCTCTTCTAGTATGCTTGATGTTTTTATTAAATAATTGACTTGTTTAGATTTTTTAACTTCCTCGTCTCTCTTGAAGATTTGGTTACTATCCAGTTTCATGCTATATTCTGGCAGCCATGTCGGCCCCTTCCACCACAAAGAGTGCTCCTTCAGCTGAACTACACTCATGCCTCGGCTGGCACAATCAGCTGGGTTCTCTCCTGATTTGACATATCGCCACTGATTCGGAGGTATAATCTCAGTAATTCGTCTCACCCTGTTTGCGACAAATGGCTTCCATCTCGATGGATTCCCTTGTAACCATGAGAGAACAACCATCGAATCAACCCACCCGTACACCTTGATGTTGTAGTTACCGAGGCACTTCTGTACCTTATCCACGAGTGTAGCTAAGAGAAGAGCACCGCATAGTTCTAGCCTTGGTAATGAAATAGATTTACTAGCTGGGACGAGCCTGGCTTTCCCAGCTACAAGTGAGACCTTGACATCTTTCTTGAATGTAGTTTTGGAGTAAATGACACATGCGTATGCCTTATTCGAAGAATCACAAAATCCGTGCAATTCAACGTGATTTTCTCCTTCTATGGTGAATAACCAACGTGCTAGTTCAATATGATTTATGTATGCCATATCCTCCCTGATCTTGATCCATTCCTTTATAATATCCTCTGATAACCTTTCATCCCATTTTACGTTAGATATCCACACTTTTTGAAATAATAATTTGAGTCTAGTCGATACTGGCGACAACCATCCAAGCGGGTCATATAATTTTGATATATCTGAAAGGATAGAACGTTTGGTTGGTATCTTCGATATTGGCTTTAACTGTGATTGGAATGTGAATACATCTTGCCTAGGATTCCATCGTAAACCCAATGTTTTTGTTGATTCCGGTTGTTTAAACTCAAAATTCTCATGTGTATGTTGTTTAATCTCTGGTTTATTTTTTGTTAACTCATTACGAATAACACAATGGTGCGGCGTGTTCTGCTTACCGGTAGACAGTTTCATGTGACCGAATTGTTTATATTCATTTATAAATAACTTATATTGATATATGATGTTAGAATTATTTTTGAATTTTCGCTCTGATTGATGGAATTGAGCTGCCGCCGCATGTTTTGATGTTCCTAATTGTTTCTCGAAATTATCTTGAAATGGAATTCGGACCTCATTAGTTCCATCTTCGCGCCTTTTTGTTGTATACTTGTAATATTTAAAACATTTAGTATCCTCCTCTGATAAATTGGATGATTGTCCGATCGAAATATCTTCTATCTCCCTGAATTTTCTTATTTCGTCGATTGGAGAGAGTACTACATTACATTGCCATGTTTGCATATTACCACAAAGGATCCAACCTAAGCGAGTTTGTTGGGCTATGGGTAGGCTGGCTTGATCTGATCGAATAATCCCATCTAGTATGATATTTGAATATACATCTGCTCCGAGCAATATATCGATAGGTCGGCTAACATTAAAGTCGGGATCGGAAAGTTGTATACCATCCAAATGAGACCATGTAGGCTTGTTAAACGTGTAACTGGGTAGATTCTTGATGAGCGTGTTCATGATGAATGCTTCAGTCTTGAAAGAAAAATCTCCATATAACGAATTGCATGTTATCTCTGTGACACCTTTGCAACTACTTTCCTTGGCCCCAACTCCTGATATTATTCCCTTACACCACTTTCTTGGCGAAGCTAAGAGTTGTGTCGCTTTCTCGGATATGAGGGAAATTTGAGAGCCTTGGTCTATGAGCGCTCGCATCTTATGTAAAGTTCCGTCCCCTGCTTGGACCTTTATTACCGCCGTAGCAAGCAATATTTCATTCATGTTATTGCCTTGTTGCATTACTGACTTTTCATTAGATGCTTGATCTTTGTCCGCAATTGTTATATTTACTGCTGAATTATTTGAAAATGCTTCATGAACAAGCGTGTTATGTTTACCGTTACACTCACGGCATCTTTTTTCTGATGTACAGGCCTTGTCACCATGCGAATAAAGACAATTTTGGCATAAACGAAGACTTGTCAGAGTTGCACGTTTGTCTTGTGGTGTCATGTTTAAAAACTTAATACAAAAATAAATTCCATGCATTTCCTTGCACAATGGACATGATAACTTCGCAGAATTATTATTGTAAGAAGTTGATTGACCTCCTTTATACGTAGGTACTAATTGTTTAGTATTATAATGATTTGAGTTAAAAGGTTTGATATTAGAAATATGTTTTTGAGAATTATGAGATGACTTAAAGTTGTCCTGTTTCTTCCGGGAAGATTCTAACGTTGTAAATCTGTTTTCTAAAAATTTTAAAAAGTCCTGTAGGTTTGGTAAATCACGCGGGCTTTTTAGAGAGTCTAAATAACCATTGTGAGTTTCCGTGTCCAGTTTTTGTAATAAAATATGAACGATTAACGGATCCCAGCCACTTGTATTAACTCCTAGGTTTTTAATCGCGTTGAGACACTCTTGAGTAGTGTCATGTATCTTCTTGATATGATTGACGGAAGCTTGCTGAATAGCTGGTAGGTTTAACAAGTTATTTGCATGTGTTGAAAATATTAACCTTATGTTGTTATAACGATTGTTTAGAATTTCCCAAGCGATAGGATAATTTTCAGTGCTAATAGGCAAATGTTGTATTAAACGCTCAGCTTCTCCTCTCAATTTACCTTTCAAAAATTGCATTTTTTGTGCATTTGAGATGGAAATATTATTGTGAATGGCCTCTGTAAACAGATCTTTAAATGATACCCAGCTCTGGTAGCTTCCACTAAAACTGGGAATTTCCATCTTTGGTGTCCAGTGCTCCTTGTGCGAGACCGACCACAACTTGCTATTGATTTCTTTCTTCAACTCGTTGTAAGTACTTTCATGATTATTGTAAGCTTTTTCATATTCTTCATCCATCCCTTGTAACTCGCTGTCCAATTCCCAATGCAGAGTATCTATTATTGACCACCTAGATTGCAAACTACGTAAGGCGTCTTCTAATTCCCATTTTTGAGTAATTACATTTAAATTGATACCTGATACTGTACGAAGGAAAGCTCTGAAGTTACTTGATTGACGCTTCAGCATCTCATCTAGCTTACTACATGACCCTCTGGACATTTGCTTGACGGATGTTGACTGACGTGCGTTCTCATAGTCCTGGAACTGTCCTGATTGTTCCGACTGTCTACTCATTTCTCCTTGTTGAGACTCCAATGGTTGAAGGTTACCAGTAGGTTCTTCTGCTTTGCTTTCCATAAAAGCTTGCTGTTGCTCAAGAATGTACAACTTTGTTGATTTATAGACATCCAACACCTGCTCATACTCATTGTTAGTGAAATACGAATGGGCCCTGTTTCCCTCCAAACTAAGAAGATCATGGTTATATTGATACTTCGCCAAATAAGCGTCTAAAGTTTCCAATCGCCTCTTGAAATAATCCGCAGATTTACGATCTCTGGAATCTTTTTTAATATTAGAGACTATTTTTGACATAGCCACATGTAGCTCCACCTGATTTTTGTAAATATCTTCCATATTTGCAAAAATAAATGTAAACGATCTTACTTGATAACTTGATCCTTACTGCTCCCGACGTGCTCCCTGCTTGCACGACGATCCTGCTGCTGCGGTGACGATCCTGAATCCTCACTGCAATCCTGATATTATCACTGCAATCCTGATTGAAAGTCTGTCTTGATAACCTTGATGTTACCACACACTTGATATGCACTAGTTCAGCACACGCGGTACTTTTCCACTACACGCGGTTATTACGACACGTATGCCCCTTTTCGAAGGACCAAATACTAATGTACGAGCTCTTGTTAGCTACGTATATTAGTAGAAGAAAATGATAAGACTTTGTATGCTAAGAATTTTGTATTACTGGAAATCCGTATTTAACTATATATGAAATTTAATGAAACTTGATGACGTGATAAAAGATGAGCACGCGCGACCCTTGACGGCTGATTGCGAACTAACTCAAAAACATATTAATTATAATTAAATTGTGTCGCACGCGCTCGCGTAAATGCTGACCCCAGCAGATGCACGGTTGCACGGTTGCAAGTTTTTCAACTAAATACTCATGAATACAATACTTTACAGTATTTACCACAGACCATCTAATAATTAGTTATATACTGTCTACGTCACAAAATTTCTATAGACATCATACATTTTTTTCTGACTTTCAAAAATTAATTAACAAATTAATTAATTGCATAGATTAATATTATCATCCTTTAAGAATTTGACCTCGTTACCCACCCGCTCTACTGAACGATCATTAATCTGTAATTCTATAGCAACAAAGTCAAAGTCAAAGTCAAAATATTTTATTCATATAGGTATCACTGATACACTTATGCACGTCATTTTTTGGCTACGTCAAAAAATACGTCTGTAATTGCAGCAACTGCAATCAAAACTTTCTTATTATTTATCTCTCGTTAAAATAACGGTACACCTATTCGTTTACGACAAGTTAACAATTTCTTTCTACTATAATCAATAATAAAATACTTTTCTCGATTTAATTTTATGTAAATGATCTAATAGGTACTTATCTCTTTCAATAACTATAATATATGAGATAATTTTCATTTTATTTTAATATTACTTATTTTTTCTGATTTATTAGTTTGGCTATCGCATTCAGTTTATAATAACTTCGATTCTTAAAGGCAGTAAAATATGGAATTTGTCTTAATATCAGATTTGGTGGACTTTTTGTTGCCTTTATGATTCTTAAATTGAACTTGATAAGTTAATATATTTTTTATAATAGTTTTTCGGTGGATGAGTCAACCATTCTGGTTGTTTTTGATTTGGTCCATGGTTTCTGCTACGCTACCTAAGTACGCTAAGTGTAAGCATCAAGCATCATCAAGCAGACGTGGTGCATCTGGTGGTTCTCGGCCACCCTAACAATTCTTATGTCCAATGGGCATAGAAATAAAGTTTCTTGTGCTCGTTACTATGGCCGAGGTAACTCATATATTTTGATAAAATACGCCACTCACGCTTGTTGCATCACTAACTAGACAATTATTGACTATAATCATCAAGTAGAAACATGCGCCCGCGCCATCACATTCGTGAATCTTTAAAAATCCAATGCATTAT